>JAQIVE010007453.1:0-10428 GCA_034698285.1 Sminthurinus bimaculatus
TTCTTGTGACTTGTGACTGAAAAATGGCCGTATTCTAGGGGTTACGTTTCAGTATAATATGTATACATTAATTCAGGGTAAAAATTTACTGCCAAAAATTTCTAGTGAAACAGGTCACAGGATATTTTATATAAACAGTATAAACTACTGTGCTTTATAAATTATCATGGGAGTTGGAAACTTGCACATTGCAATTTTATAATTGATACACATACAACATAAGGAACAGTATGTACATATACATATATAAATACAAAGACATTTTTTTCCATTTTCGGGTCTGGTCGTACGACATCGGTCGCAGTGAATTTGAAGTATGTAGTAATTTCTTTGTGGCATGTACTCCAACATCATTATTGCATAACATCGTATTTCTCAATAAAAGAGCCAATAATATACAACATTCAACATACACAATTTAAAACAAAAACCAATAAATAATATATAAAAATACAAAATTACTATGTAGTTTCATTTTTTGGCCTTCATACTTTTTCTATCGACGATTGGAAATGCTTCGATTATTTGGAACTTTGGGGATCGCTAATACATTATTAACATCTATTTAAGTATAAACTATAAGAACCAAGACTAACATAAGTGAAATGTACATTGCTGATGGACATAAATCTTTGTTCCTGCTCAGTTCTCCTACCTGCATCTTTAATTAAATGTACATACATACACGACAATGCTTGAGCATACAGTTCTACCCGAAATTTTTTTATAATCGATGAAGCACTAATAATACAAAATAAGTTAGACATAAAAATATATAAATTTCTTTTAAACAGTTATACGTAACTAATTCCTTAGTTGCACATCTAATAACACGGGTATAAGTATAGTGTAATAACAAAGTATGGTAATTAATTAGCATTAAAATATTTAAAGTATAAAATTAAAAATATCAGTTACTTGCTCATAATGAATTTGCTTTACAAACCCTTAGAAATAAAAGATACAACAAACAAAGTAAATCTTTTAACTGCCACAATAAGGTAATAATAAACATGTTACTTAACACGTAAAATAAATGTTATATAAGTTATTAAAGTTATATCAACAGAATTAGTACAATATTCTAAAAATAGTAAAAAAAATCAATTATAATATTAACAATAATAGCAATAAGAATAGCATTGCACAACCATTTGTCTGAAATATTTTAAATCTCATCGTAATCATTCTACTACAACCGTGTTCTAACAGGTTTATTCACATAATTAAAATTTGAAATGTACTTAAAACGTTTTACAGATAGCTGTTGGGTTCATTGTACTGACTCTTGATATAAAGGAGCTTATTTGGTACAATATTATACAATATACACGCATATAGGCAAAACGCTAAATATTGATGTAACATAATATACACCTAAATACAAATCTACTCACAAATAACGAAATGAGAATTATATAATATAAGCATAAAAACTTTTATGCTGCCAGAGAAGACTTCATAGAAAAAATGAGTATATTTATGTAGAAGTACATCGTATTTGTGTATAAAATTTGAATTAATTACTACACAGCATATATAGTGAAGCATTGCTTGTTTAGCACTAGTAGCAGCAGGTTTAAAAAGGTTAGTTGCTCACTGAAATTCATTGTTCATTGTGTTAGTCTTACAGTTAAGTTTCCTTCTTACTTTTCATCTTTTATATGCCCTATGATATACTTTGAGTATTCAGTACATACTCTATAATGATAATAACAATAATAATATACATAATATTGTATGCAACCTCTGTATATTTTTAGTTTTTAGCTAATACTTTTTTTAATAATATCTTGAGTTTCCTTTTATATCATAATAATTTCAAGTTTCAGTTGCTAATACTGATTCGCTGTAGATTCTGTTTTCCTCTTTTCGCTTTACCATAATTTTTTGGTACTTAAAATTATGCTCTATCGTTAATATTATTACTTTACGTTTCGAATATTTTTAAATATAATGGTGTATTCATCATTATAATTAATAATGATGAATGCATCCGTAGTGTATCGTAATACACTACGAGCTACGGATGTATAAGAAGGTTAGTAATAATAATATTATAATCATGTAAATTTATACGTATAAGGTAATTCTCTCTCTCTCTCTCTCTGAACTCTGAACAAGATTTTATACATTACAATAGTCTTATCATTATTATTACAATAGTAGTATACGCAACTAGTAGTGTAATAATAACCAATATTATTCCTGCAATAAAGAATTTCGTACTATTATTATTTATCGTAATCGTACACGAAATGGCAAAAGTTGACTATAATATAATGTATTATATATAAAATAATAGTATGACATCTGTAATAATTCTTCTAATACTTGTTAAATATGACAATATAGATTACTCCCATTAAATAGCCAGTAGTTAATTCAAGGACGCAGTGTCACAATCTCAAAACAGTATAATATATTATAGTACAATAAAATTATGTTTTCGGAATGGCAACAGTATAATAATATGTTCTATAGACTAAAAAAACCTATTGTTATAATGATCATAATATGTTGTATACTACATGGGCTGAACCAAAAAATGATGGCTGCAGAAAAAGAGATGCATTGAAGGATTAATAACAACAACAACAACAACTACAACGACTTACGATTGCGAAGAATAAAGGAAGAAAGCCTTCTTATTGTAAAAGTCGTTTACGTTTGTAACGCTGTATTTATTTCTCTGTGAATACCAGCCAAATCTTGAACTTTGTCAGCTAATTGTGAATTAAGGGCATCGAGGATTCTCTTTTGAGTTTCTTGAGTTCCTAAAGCAGCATCAAGTTGAGCTTGGACTTGATGCAATGTTACTCGTAAATCGTTATCCTGTTCCATGAACAAAAAAAAACCCAAATGCTTTAGTATCGTAGTCTTTTTGAATGGCATTGAATAAATCTTGAATAATTCGTCACAACGCAAAAGTCTTTAGTACTAAATTATGTAGAAATACATAGTAGTTCAAAAGGAGAAAGTAAAAAGAAAGCTACACTGACCTTGGACCCATCTCCCGAACTTCCCTTTTCCTTTAACACACGAAGTTCTTCCTCTTTAGACTTGAGTTGTTGTTGAATCATATCAACTTTATCCCTCATTAAGCCAATTTCCTTCCTAAGTTCAGCCGCAGCATCTAAAAATCAAATGCAAACAAACACATTTTTAGAAAATGAATAACTTACCATCAAAGCAGCAGGTTTCGTGTTTTAGTTTTTTTGTGTGTCTAAACAAAGACATTACCTGCATTTCCTCTAGCTGCCTCAGCTTCCAAAGTTCTCTGTTTAAGACGTTGATTTTCTTCCTTGTAAGCCTGTAATTGTTTTTTCCACTCCTCTACATTTGCAGTACTCTCCTGTGAAACAATTTGGAAATACTGTCTTATTTAAATCTAAACAAGAACTTGTGCATGGATACAAATGAGTAGTGCGATTCAGTTCTTTCCTAACATTTACCACCACTTTCTTCTTATTTAATAACACCCATGTAACAGAGTTGTACAGTACAACTCTAATCTACTATTACTTTGTATTTTGTATTGTTAAATGTGAATGAAGGTGTGTAAATCGCTACAGGATAAGTTTTAGGAATGAATTGAATGGCAGTAGAAAAGATGACAGTTATGCGTTACCTGGAGCGCGTTGGTGAGGCGAGCGTTATTACTTTTTAACGTTGACAACTCAACTTCCCATTTTTTGGCATTCATTGAACTATAAAAACACGACGAGACAAAAAAATAAGCAACTTTGCACGATGTACCTAGGTATGGCTTTAAACACAGTACAGTTTTTCCTTTTTAATGTATTGTAAATGGGTATAAAAACTTTTATTTGCATGTCGGAATTAAAGAAAAGAATAAAATAGCAATAAAAATCACCTTTGAGCCAGTGCAAGCCTTAATCTTTCGTTTTCATACTTCAGTTGAGTTTCTGGTGATTGGCCAACTTTATCTGCTTTCCCATGTTTCGGACTGTCAGTGCCTTGACCAGGAGGTACACCGGATAAACTCTGACTCCTTTGATGAACAATGCCTTTCAGTAAAGAATTAGCATTAGCTTCATTGGAATTATTAATCAATAGGTCAACGGCGTCTTCTGACATAGGTGGTGCTATCGAGGATTGCATTTGGCTTCGAGGAGTTAGAGGAGATGCCCCGGTCATCATTGTCACCGGAGGGGGAATGGTCGCAGCTAAAATTATAAAAATTACATTAGTTAAAGCTTACGAATCACAGCACTAACGGCAACGGTAAGTATAGTTTTTTCTATAGGTATTCAAATTATTACTTGTATACCATCACTCCATGTGCAGTAATTCTTTATGTACTCGACGACGAAAAATTTATTTCCGAAAATGCTACTGTTAGCTACTGCATCCAGCTGAATTTTTCAGGATTTGTTCAATCCTGTGTGTGCTGGCGTCAACTAACATTTTTACGTGTCGAGTAACTAAAGAATTGGTCTTAAATAAATAAATGTTCAAAATATAAAAGAACAATTACCACCGCCTCCATTTGTTACAGGTTCAAGACCTGTTTGTTTGTTGGAAGCCCGTGTTGCTTCTTTAACTTCTTGGAATTGTTCAATAAACTTGATAATAAAAGAAAATGGCCAAAAATTAATGAATCTCACATTCATATCGTTTAAAGTTTTGAAACTAATATTTCATTTTCGCATAATTTTTTATTTTATGTACTTTATTTAATTCAGCCTCTGAAGGAAACCCAAGACCATAGACCGTATTGGCTCTAACATCCGACCATTGACCAAATTTTTGAGACGTTTTAGTAAAGCTCATATTAGATGTTATCGTCGAGTTTATAACAGCCTATTATGCGAAACAAAAGAGAGCACCGTGTTTTAAGAATATTGATTTAAATATAATAGAGTAGATCGTGTAGATGAGCACGTAGCACGTAATAAGTATGTATTGTTCTAAAAAATTACTTTGGTTCCTTCAACACTGATTATACGATAGAGAGCCCTTGATGAATCGTAGAAGAAAGAAACGGGTACCGCCGCTGAGCTCGCGGGTACCTAGATATTAAAATATATTAGTTATAATCAAGTTAGTTATGTAATTAAATGTTATATTTCGACACATTTCGTTACATTTCACTATCTATATTTCTTTTTGCAAGGATTCGAAGAAAGTCGTAATCATACAATATATTATAAATATCAAAATTAGGAAACAATCCAGCAACTTTTAACACTACACAAACAATACTTTTAAATTTAAACTCGTATTCATATTAGGTGTACTAATAGACGAAAATAAAATTAGTCAGAAAGTATGTATGTACTTAGAAAGCAACTGTTCTTACCCAGCTTCTTTTAGTCATTGGGTCTATATGGAATACATGGGCCTTGCAGGAAAATATCGGTCTGTACAAATCAAATATAATAATTCATTATGCATAATTGGAACATTTAACATTTCATGTCATATATGGTACATCTCTCGTCGCTTCCTAGTTTCTCACATAAATAAAAACGGACAAAGCCCTTCCTATCGACGAATAACCTTTGCTACTTTAAAAACCACCAATTCTCTGTGGTTTGATACTTGGTATGGTACATACAACTGAGGGAGTTCTAAGATGACTCTATAACACTTTGACTTGATTGATTAAAAGTACCAGTAATTGTCTGTGAAATTTAACCAAAAGGTAGACAATCTTAATTCACACAAAAGTACACAAAAAAATGAAACAAATTGAATACATACCTGCATGCTCCTTGAGCGAGACTGGACTGAGAGTCTGACATCAAAAATAATTAAATCCAAGTAAGTAACTTACTTGGTCACTTTTTTAACTATGAAATATAAAGGAATGATTTTCGAAGATTGAGATGGAAGCGTTTGTTTTTGTGAAGAGGGTTTTTCTTTTTCACACTTTCTCCGGATATTGTGTGAACAATACTTCCAACAATAACAAACTCAACAAAACTCTTTTTTTCCTCACAGAACAACAATAATAAAAGTATTAATAATGTTCTGGGACTGAACTTGACAAACGCAGACCATTAATTAGCTAACTATTTCGGCACGCTCCTTCTCTTTGACGAATTTCAGTCATTAGTCATTAAAAAATAGACATTTCCTGTTTTTAGCAGTTTAACACTGACAGCACAGACAGACATTAAAACTCAAAGACAGAGAGAGAAAGGATGATGATGACTGTGTAAATAAACTGTTCTTATAATAACAGGTAATGATAAAAAAATAATAATTGAGACGAAAGTAAATCACTTTTAATGCAGCCGATCTAATTTTAATTGTTGTTAATTAAAATGTAAGTATAGGGGAAGATGAATATAAACAGTCTACGGAATTCGGATTTACTTTATACGGGAATTCTATTGGAATTTCAAAGAGTCAGCGGGAATATGCATGTAAATTTTCATGTATCTATGTATGTATTCATCCGGGTATTCTATGATCTGTATGATCTGTATGTAAACAGTCTATAGTAAAAAGGCTCCCTAGTCCCTATAACCTATGCACTATGTATGCATTTTATGAATTTTTATGACCGTCAAATAAATATAAGTCGCTTTTAATTTTTATTCAGTACCATTACTTAAGTGCTTATTCATGGGAAATAGTTTTTAGTTGTTTTAAAGACCATGCTTCCTATTTACATTTTCCACTTTCTACCCTGACAAAAAGTTAAAGCATACGTATTAAGTATGTGTAGGTAAGTAGTAAGTAGTAAGTATGTATAATATATATGTGTATTATGTATTATGCAAGTACGTGTGTTAAATGCATAAAATCTATGTACCCTTTGATGATGAATGAGTTGGGAATCTCAACTTGAGATGAGAAGTTGAGAAAAAATGAAAAAAACCCCATAAAACCCGAAAAGATTTTTTACGGTTCTTCCAATGTAAGTAATAAGTAAGTAGTTATGTATTTAGTTTTAGTAACTGCATTTCAATGATATATGTATCAGCATCAAAATACTAAACACTAACGATAAGTATGTACGTACCTTGCGAATTGCGAATATGAGATAAGAAAAACCTGAATCACTGCCAAAAAAGATCTAAAGCGAAAGGAAAGTTTTTCGATTTAAGTTTAATGCGTTTAGCGACAATATTTAATAACCCTTGAAGTGTATAAACACATATATATATTATTTCTTATGAGTACGATTTTTATCCCTATTGCATTTTAATGCCTATTTGTATGTGTGTGTATTTACTACTTTATGCAGTTCTTTTTTTGGAGTTAGAAAAGCTGAAAGCTGGCAAGTCATTGTTCATTGCCAAAAAACGTAAAACGAGTATTTTTGCTGTTGTGCAAGGGAGTGCACGAGTCATCTTACCCTAGTTAAGTATTAAATACACCATATACATATATTATATCCATGCAGTTCTTTGCCTTAAAATTGCCTACATATTTAATTTAAGTATTATTAAAGAAAGCGTACGACAGAAACTAGATACTTGTATTATATTGTATACTTCATATATACACAAGCACATTAAAATCAATGTGTTATTGACAATTGTAGGGTTTAGTTTTACATATAAGCATCTCACCAGACTGTAACATGTAAGATGTATCACGTATATATATATACAATGTATATGTATATTATACATAAACATGGGCAAGTTTTATTATGGAAACTTAATGTGCTTTGTTTCGGTGAGGTTCTTATAACACTAAACACTTCAATTATTACGCAACGCAAGTAACAAGTATGCAAACCGGTATTATGTATTAGTATAAACTACTACTTACTAGGCACTAGATACTTGCTTCATTTTAATTCGAGTTGTAAGTGTATGCATGCTGAATTTTTGTTTGTAAAAACTGTGTATACAAATACTGTGTATAAATAAAAGGTCAGCATCGTACGCATATTTTTATGAATAGTACTGAATACTGATAATCATAAATCATAACGTATATCATATTAATGTGAACACTAAACACACTAAACTTACACGTAACGCGTTGCTCTGGTTCTATTCTTTTAAAATAAGAGATATGTCAAAAAGTAGGCGTTTTTTGTTTTGTTTTCTTGTTGTTAGGCATTATATGGTAGACTAGCAGAATATGTCAACCTTCATTTATTATTGTACATTTTTAGCAAATTAAAAATTATATATTATGTATATTAGATAATAAATTATCATGAAGTTGACCGCTTATCTCTCTCTCTCTGGTCTCTGGTATAAGTATACTATATTATACATACTGAATACCGTATCAACTTATTAATTTTTCGTATTTGTTTCTCAATGAATGTATAAATATAAATGACGGCATTGATATATAGCAGCTCTTTATATCTTGTAACTACTTACTTAATGTAAATATGAGAAGGGATAAATAATATTTGAACGATCTTTTTTATACGATTACAAAATAAATAAATAAATATAGTTGTACGTTTATAGATAACAGGCATATTATCATACTATAATAAATATTTTTAAAAAAAGATTTAAAGACTGTTAGATTCAATTTTGTTTGTTTTTGTTGTTGGAAATACTGGCCAAGGGGAACACAACGATGACATATAATGATGATGATTTTCTTTCCGTTTTCGTTTCAACGATTAACAAAAAAAATGCTCAAACCAGTCTTTTTTTTACATAAAAAGTTTTACAAAAAAAACCCTAAAAGCATAATTCGCAGAAATATACAAACAGATAATATATATAACTTATTGGTTGAAAGATAGTAGGGAGGAAAACGGGAGAATGAGGAAAAGGTAAACAAAATACGAACATTATATATATATATTGCAGCAGAAAATATATTCAAAAATGCTGAAACATTTTCTTTCTTTGACTACTAAATATTTCTATTTATATCCCCTTTTCTCATCTCCGTTTCATGTTTCCCTGACGTAAATGCGAGCTTTGTATGTGTAAAACATAGTATGGTTTTTCATTTTGCTATATAAATGACTGGCAATGGAAATTAATCATCATAACACAGTGTTACTTTTACCTAACAATAAATAATTAGAAATTTCTAAAAGGAATAAAAATCATTTGGATCCTTTCTACACCTTTCTAAACTCAATAAATAGCTATATATAGTATTGTGTTATGCATTCTATAAAAATTGTGTTGACGATGGAAATTCTGAAGATAGAAAAGAAACGTATATTTTATTTACTTAGGGATCGTTTTAAACGCAACTGAACATCATGCATGATGGAATATTTTCGATACACGATCAAACTCGCTTTCTTTTTTAAAATAATTTAGAACAAAAGGATGGTTTCCGTGAGCATCTTTCAACTGAGAAAAATATCGGTTTGCCACCTGTAAAAACAATAATACAGAATGAAAAAACTTTGAAAAATCCTCAAGCTTCAGTATGAATACTAAATAAAGAATATTCGATATGGTTCACACTTAAAATTTACACAGTATTTTTTTACCTCAGGTGTTTTCCCAACGTAACTGGAATTGACAAAAAGATTGATGAGAGTATCGACATTGTTGGGATCTTTGTCGAGGGACTCTTGCAGTACGGTTTCAACTTCTTCGTATTTTCCCTGGCCTAAAAAAAATGAAAGTTTGATGTTAAAATTTGCAATTACGAAATATATATATACACACACACACACACATATTTTGTTCATGCATTCACGAACTTTAATTATCGTCTACATAGACTTAATTAAGTGTATCAATTAGTCACATACCTGAATAACAACATGCTAAAAGATTTAGCAGGAGTGGTGTACTTCCGTATTTGTCTATAATTTCTTGGGTAATATAGACTGCTTCTTGGTACTTCTCCCCACCCTTCACAAAATAATTTACAATATAAAAATTACAGAACAGCTTTGGCTTTGTAATGCTTGTTTGCAGATACACCTAACAACATATTTCTTGTCATTACAATACATGAATCTTTTTATTCTTGATGTACATACACTTACGGTGAACAAATTGACCCATACTGTTGCCAGTTGGGTAAGCATTGCATCTTCATCTTTTTCTTGCATGCTCTTCAATTCTTTCCTTGCCAAATCCACTCGATCAAAAGCCAGCAACGTTTGAATTGTTAAGGCCGAACTACAATAAAATAATACATGAATGAAATAAACATTCTACAAATACACCTTATACACAGAACACTTGAAATAAGTAAAAACTAATAATATAAGTATAATGGCACTTTTAAAATAAATTCCAAGGTTGGTGACTTCTTGTAATATGTATATCAATTATTACCACTCTAAATGGTCTCCTTGGTGAAGGACTCTAAGGGCAGATTCATAATTTCCAACATGATGGTAAATCATTGCGGCAACCGTAATCATCGTCGCGTTGTCAGCGTCGAAGCCTGAAGACATTTGCTTATCCATCTTATCCACGATGGAATCCCTACAAAAAACCAACAATTCAACATATCATTCCCAATATCAAAAGACATTATATT
>JAQIVE010007454.1:0-10427 GCA_034698285.1 Sminthurinus bimaculatus
ACGCACTTGAATGCAGGAATGAGAGAGTCCCCTCAATTTAAAGGACCCGGACGGCTGGACGTTCTCCAATTTTAAATACACGTCTCGACTGGCTAAGGTTGACAATTTGTGACTGTAAATGAGCGGTGTCTCGACTGCAATTCCATTTGTCGTCATTTTATTGAGGTTCACAATTTGATCGATTTAAGTATTTAAATTTTATGGAAAATATGCACTTGTTTTGAGATTCAGAAAGACACAGTCGTACAATTTCAATCACGACTCAGAATTCTTATAATGTGTCTGAAAACTAAAGTTTTCAACGAGGGTTAGCCAAGCCTGTACCCTGAAGACAGAAGATAGACTGTAGCATGTAATATGCAAGACTGGAGTTTAATGTGAGATTATGAAAAAAGAGAAACGAGGACAAGGTCACCTGACTGATTCTGATGTTGACAGATGACAAAATGACGTGTCGTGACAGCTGGTCATTCAGTAAATTGAGAGAGTAGAGTAGAGGCTAATTGTATGAAAAATGAGCTGGAGACGATATAAAAAGCTACACTAAACCAATTTTGGGTTTTGGTGCATGTGGGTGCGTGTCGTGACAGTTGAATAATCTCATCAGTTTGTTATGTCATAACGTTTCATACCATATATTTAAGTTTGTGGTACTACATTGAACACATTGCATAAAAAACCATTTAAAACTGTCCAGACTTTCCAGACGTTTATAGTGTTAGATAACTGAAATACACACTCATAGACACAGACATGATAAGACAATAAGCATTTAGATTTGTATATTTTACAAGTACAGCAAAGGAATGTTGAGTTAACTTTTTTAACAGTAGTGTACAAAAACGAATCTTTATTTTTTATTTTTCCTCTGGTTTATCTACTTGAAATATGCAAGCAATAAAAATAATGATACATTTTAATGCGGAGAGTGTTGCATGTTGAAGCTCTTTTACACAGTAAAAACTAAAACTTCATTAGAAAAAACTTGTTAAATATTCCCACTTGTTAAATATATTTTTTTAAACATTTTGGTCGAAAATGTTATGAATCTTGATCAAATTTTGGTAAAATGTCAGGGAAATCTCATCAAATTTCTACCACCTTATTTCTATGAAAGAGTTGAAGGGAGTTTTAGGGCAAAAAAATTGGCCCTGCATTTTTGAATGCAGAGTTGGATGGAAATTGCAGGAGCAGGCCATGGAAAGATTCGACGCCGCCTAAGATTTGAATTGAAGGAAACGTCTCGACTACATGATAGATTCATTCCCTTGTAATACATCGTGAAGCTAAGTAAATTTCTGCTTATACGCAAAAGATTTGAAGAACGTTTTAGGCGAAAAAAATCTGCTAAATAGGCAAATAAATTGTGTCCATAAAATGGTACCGTCTTTAAAAAAAAGATTATAAAGTATTTATTCATAAAATATAATGCATAAAATCTTATAGCGTGTACGAATGTTCATGATCAATTTGAATTGGTGTCATAGGGCACCTCTCCAGTTTCGTTGCAGTCTCTCAAAGGACTTTAAAAGAGATCCAAAGGATGATGCAGATCTTGCATCACTCTTCTCACAATTTATTGACTCGTCGTCTTCTTTGTCGGATTCTCCGGGCTCGTGGCAGGACTCTCCATTTAAAACTCGAAGTACTCTCTTGTTCACTAGTTTATAGGCATCTCGACCCGTTATGTAGTCAAACTATAGGTATATAAATACAGAAATTATTGTAGATCAAGTTTATTTCTTTTGGCTTCAACATAGCGATTTTGCATATTTGATAAAGTTGACTTTTCCAGCAAAACTAGAAAACTGTTTTCACTGGTTTTTGAATAGGTAGCGGATAAAGCTTATTTTAAATTACGTGATTCCACCGGCGAAATCGCACCCGACATGTCTCTTTCAACCCGGGAATACTGTTGGCCAATTTTTCGACATCCTAAAAGGGAAAGTCAAGTTCAAAAGATTAGCCATTCAAAATGTAAAACAAAATTTGAAAAGGTACTTCAGGTCAAGTTAATTTTTTAAAGGCAGTAAGCTTTTGGTAATTTTACTCACTTTAGGATCTGTGAACCAATCATTTTCTAAATAGAAAGAAGTAAATAATGACATCATGCATAATGGGGATTTAAATTCATATTTTATTACAGTATGTTTCAATTTTCAGTTGAGTCTGCATCGAAATAAATTAAAATTAAAATTACCGCCCCAGAAAAGAATTTGCGGTGCCGTTACACGGTCAAGTTGATACACAGGCGGCTTCAGACTTCTATATTTTATTAAATTTTGCACTGACCCATAGTCAAACTGGCGAAACGTGTCCGTGTTCATCAGTTGTGCAAAGTGTAGTGCAGCTTGAATGGAGGTTCCAGCGGGGAAAACTTTTATAATCTCGGCAAACCTTGTCTGGAGTATTTATAATGTTTAAAAAAATAAACCTTTTTCAACCACAACTAAATGAGTTTTAATTCGTACTGGTCACCAATACACTCACCAAATTAGACTGACAATAGTCAAAGCCAACAAACATAAACACAACGATCATGCACATTTCTGTTCGCTCTTCAGTAGTGCAAACTTGACGGAAAAAATTTTGCAAAATGTCCGACCTATAATGTGAAATGAATATAATATTCATCTGTTTTTTGGAAAGTCGGGTTCAAAAGCTTTTAATTATTGTATTTTGATAAGAAATTAATTAAACTATTGTTTAATCGTTTGAGCGAATTTCGTAATTTTCTTACCTTGGCCACAATTCTTGACCTCCAAGCGTAAAAAAGTTGGTGACAAGGAAATCTGGAAAAAGTCTGAGCATAAGAGCCGTAATTCGAGCAATCGGGGATGAAAGGTGGCGAAAAAAGGCTGCGGGGGCCAAAGCAATGGACATATTGATCTTGTCATTGTATTCGGGTTTCATCGACAGCAAAATATAGTTGATGGTATTCCCCATACCTTTGAAATTCGCATAAAGTGTTTTCAAATTATTTTTGCAGTTATTTTAATTTGATCTCGTATTGTAACTATTAATTTGTTGTGCCGGTATTCAAGTTTAAGAATTCTCACTGTGCCCAATAAAATTGAGTTTTTGCTGTCCAGTTTCCTTCAAAATATAATCAATCGTCAAGGGCAAGTCGTCAACGGCCATTTCGTGAAACCTGTGCAAATTGGAAACTTTAAACAGGTTGAACAAAAAGCAACAGAATGCACCCAAAAAAAATTAATTGATGACATCGCGTAGGTTACTTTTTGATCAGACGAATTTTCGTAAGGACTGTAGATTAATATTGAGGACACAACTTGTCCATTGATCAATTTTATTGCTTGTTGTCAAAATTCCACTAGTTTTTTAGGTTTAATAGGTTAGTTAGTTTATAGTTTTGTAGATAGTTTTGTTCCTAAACCTGTAACACTCGTTGAGTAGTTGATGTTTTCTCTTGCTTTTTTAAAAATCCCATAGTTACAGTTACTACCATTCTGTACTATTTGAAATACTTCAACGCCGCTAATGACATTTGCTGACGTGTTTAGATCCGTGTAATGAAGAGCATTGGTCTTGTACTCCACAGTCACAAGAAGACAGAAATCGTCGTGAGTGGCGTCGAAATACTTCAAAGACTACATAGCAAGATTGAGCAGGGTTATGTGAAAAAATAAGGGAGAAAGATAACAATTTTTTTTGGCTCCACAGTACTTTTCGTGACAAGATCTCTCACTAATTTCTTACTACCTAAATATCTACAATGTTTCGATTTCAAGCTTACAGAGCCGCATTTTGCAGAATGTTTTTAGCACTTGTATTAAATTTTGAAGCATATTGGTGCTTCAAAGGTATAACCTCTATAGGAATATGTATATGTGACATTTTAACAAAAAATGTACCAACCTCAGTTAATTTAAAACTTGTATTCTGTATGGTGTAAGTACATGTCAAAATTTTAAATCTACGTGTGCATTTACCCAAAATTCCAAAAAGCTTTTGTGCTTGGATCCAAATTTTCATGTTGCCGGGAATACTCGCAGCCCCTTGGCGAGCTCATCCACACATCGAATCCTGACCTCGAAAGCAGAAACGGGAGATTGTTTTCCTCCGTATTGGCGAACCAACTATCACTGCAGGTCAAAACACCCGGGGACAAGAGAACAACGGGACTTTTCTGCGTCTGATTTTCAGAATCCAGATGTGGAATTCGATGAATGGTCAGAAAGTATCCTGAGTTTGAGGTCAAAACGTGAGTTTCATTTGGATAGCCCGCTGTGGCGATGAGTTCAGGCTGCAAATAAATTTAAAATTGAACAAATTGAAGCGCTTGAATACAAAGCAAAGGGTTTTATAGGAATATTATGTCCGTCAATTTATATATGCATGACCTGAATTTTTTATTTGAATTGTATTTTAGTTTTAGATCCGTACTGTTGTGAGTCGTCGGTCATCTCCATGAAATTTGAAGTTTCGGTGCCAAAAAAGAATTCTCGCGAGGTCTTCTCTAACTTCCCTAAATGAAACGATAGACTGACCCCAGTCAGCTTGAATGAGAAGAAGCCAGACTGTCACAATCGTGAAATTCTTGAAATTCACTGAACAATGATTTATCCCCAGGTTATCAGCTCCAGTTTTTTCCATGGTACGTTTTTTGTATATTCTCGTACGATCGTTTCCAGACTTTAAGGTTTGATGTGCTTTGTTTCTGTGATTCTTTTTCTTTTGCTGTCAGCGTGTGCCTGGCCATGCTTCTCGGTTAAATAAATAGATGATTTGATTTGAATTGCAATTTGCCTCGCTCTATTAGACTCGAAAGTGAGTCGATGGCCGAATGTCCCATGTCGAAATCATTTTGAATACTGCAGAAAAAAATAGTTTACAGCAGTATAATAAAATGAACAACCAACTGACTAAAAACTACAAACAATGAAGAGTGTAAAAAGTTTAGATTATTTTGTTCAAAAAAACCTGACGAAACACGGATTCTCATTGTTTCTCCTATTTGTATGATATAATACATTTAATTGTTGTTTTGTGAACAAGGGAGGAGCACAAGGAAAGAATTTGAACAAAAAGAGAGAAATGACTAAGGAGCTCAGATTCTATTCCAATTATACAGATTAATAGATATAAAATGATATCGTATCATAAAGTAAGTATTCATTACAGTATGCATTGCATACTTCAGGTATATTTTACTCCTAGAAAAAAGTTGTCAGACAAGTGCTTTGATGTATTAGTAGAAAATAGAACACTTGCGCTATTTTCTACTACTACTGTATTACATGAAAGCACTTGTTAGACAACTTTTTCCTCTACTTCTTACGCAATGGACCGGCTTTCGTCTCGTCTTTGGCTCCAGCCATGCATCGACCATCCACGATACAAAACAACTTTGAATTAATTATGTAATAATGAGCCTTTTTTACTTTCGGAGATACGTTCGCTATATTCCAATGGCTTATATTGGTAGCAAATTCACACGATCAGGGGTAATTAAAATATTGCAGTCAGCTGATAATTTTAAGGTGCATCGTAATGGGCATAATTTCTATTTATTATTTTCATTATCGTTATTTTTATCTTTGTTATGAAACATTATAGTTACGTTTAAACTTTTCAAAATCTTGCTCGTGAACTGTTTTGAAAGTTTCAAGATAATTAATAATAAAACGCTGCATAATTGCCATTAAAGAGGTAAGGCTCTATAATAATTTCAACCTAAGAATTTCCCAAGCGGCGTCAAAGTCATGGGTTTGGTCCAGAAAAAATCAACGTTTTGTATTCGTGGTACCAGCAATCCTTGTTTATCCGAAACAAAACCAGTTCAAGTTCGACGCCGAACGGTAAAACCTGACCGTCACTTAGTACTTCAGGTGTGCAGTTGGATGGGTGATTTCGCGTGCCATAAAAAGCTTGCTACACCATGAAATTAAATTAAACTTTGTTCTTCAGAAAAACAAACAAAAACTAACAAACTACCCGCTTCGTGGGAAAATTCGAAAGTAACGATAGGAAGGCACCAAACATACCGTAAATGATCGAATTGTGCGACAGCTTTTTGTAATACGACATGATGTAAATTTTCCCGTTTGAAAGTGTTACATGTACATACTTTCAATGGCTAAAAATTTGAATAGTACGACTGTTGCACAATTCGAGCATTTACGGTACTGTAGTCTGACATTGACGTTTCTCCAACGCAGCAAATGGTCTCTCGCATTTGGCCGGTTATGGGTACCAAAACTCGAAGAGGCAAAAGCAATACCCAAAACTTCAAAAAAAGGCAAAAATTGCGGGTAAAAACTAGACACCATTGTTAAGGACAACGCACCATTAAAAAAGGGTAGGCACGAGCAAATAGTGCCTATTTAAATTGCTAAAATTTTCTCTGCCAGAGGCTCTACACTATGATGAGCTTTAGTATTTTTGAATGAAGATTTGGATGGTAATTGCAGGAACAGGCCTTGGAAAGATTCAACGCCGCCTAAGATTTGACTTGAAAGAAACGTCTGAGGTGGTGTGTAAATTCCCACCCACAAGGTTGGTAAGTGCCAATTTATACGCGAAAATATGAAGGACGTTGTAGGGAAAAAAGTTGGATATGCAAATAAATTCGGTAAGTAGCCTTTCATAAATTGAAACTGCACTACATAAATACGAAACTTAAATAGATGACTTTTTATTGCTGAAACAAATTTACAAGATTAGTTTTTATCGGTGTCATAAAGTATTTCTCCAGTTGCGTTGCATTCTTTCAAAGGATTTTAGAAGAGATCCATAGGAGGTTGAAGATCCTGCATCACTCTTCTCACAATTTATTGACTCGTCGTCTTCTTTGTCGGATTCTCCGGGCTCGTGGCAGGACTCTCCATTTAGAACTCGAAGGACTCTTTGGTTCACTAGCTGATCGGCACTTCGACCGGATATGTAGTCAAACTATATAAACGGTATAAGTATAAACACATGCAATTTAACATCAACAGTGTCATACTAGAGCTTTGATTTAAGAGATTCTCAATTCTCAAGTAAATAATCATGGAAGCAGTTTTAATTACTTCTACAAACAAGAATGCAAATTTTTAAAATCTCGTTCCAAAAACTTTATTTTAGTTTCAAACGAGCCATTTTTTGTGAGACAAAGTATGCTCGAGTTATAGGGTAAGCTTACATGATTCCACCGACGAAATCTCACCCGACACGATTCTTTGAAACCTGGAACACTATTTGCCAGTTTTTCCACGTCCTGTATAAAAGTGCGAATAAAGATGCGAAGATTAGTTATTGAACGTAATAAACTTTAATAAGAAAGGATTCTGCTGGTTTAATTTTTAAAGACATTGCCATTTAAAATTGTTCTTTAGAATTTAGTTTTGCTTTATTAATTTTATTCGACTCACCCCAGGATCTGCAAACCAGTCGTTTTCTAAAGAGGGATACGAAAGTAATCATCCATAATTAATAACAAATTTTTCTTTCTTAAATTCTAATTTTTTGACATGTTTTAAATTGTTGTGACCATCAAACTCAAAATCTGTCGTTATGTTTACCGCTCCAAAAGAGAGTTTGCGGAACTTTGACGCGATCCAGTTGATAAACAGGCGGCTTCAGACTTTTATACTTCATCAAGTTTTGGACTGGTCCATAGTCAAACTGGCGAAACGTGTCAGTGTTCATCAGTTGTGCAAAATGAACTCCAGCTTGAGCGGAAGTTCCCGCGGGGAAAACGTTGATGAAGTCTTCAAACCTTGTCTAAATAATTTATTTCATTAATTGGAATCAAAATAAGTCTGCAAAATATTTTAAGCCAAATCGAAATCAGCGAAATTGATGAGGTACTCACCAAATTTGACTGACAATAATCAAAGCCCACGAACAGAAAAACAAAGGCCATGCACAGTTCTCTCCGCTCGTCGTTCTCACAAAAGTGGCGGAATATATTTTGAAAATAATCGGATCTAAAAATATTTTGAAGGATGTTGTAAAAAAACTTTCATGGTTTACTTTTATTTTAATTCAATTATTAAAACACAAGAAACTGTTGATGTCGGATGAATTTTCTCACCTTGGCCAAAGCTCCTGACTTCCAAGCGAAAAGAAGTTACTAACAAGGGTGTCTGGGAAAAGGCGGATCATTAGGGCGATAATCCTGATGATTGGGGATGACATGTGCCGAGCGAATACCACCGGAGCTAAGGAGATGGTCATGTTGATCTTTTCATTGTATTCCGGTTTCATCGACAGTAAAACGTATTGGACTGTTGCTCCCATGCCTTTGGAATTTCAAGAATTGTCTTAAACTGAGATTGGATTTTAACAAACTTTCAAAATAATTTTTAAATCGATTTTAATTTTGCTCACTATGTCCTATAAAATTAAGTTTTTTCTGTCCCGTTTCCTTCAAAATGTAGTCGATCGTCAAGGGCATGTCATCGACCGCAATTTCATGAAAACTGTGGGAAAAAATAATTTTAGAATTAAAAAACTTTAAAAACTGGAGGCAGACAAATATGACGACGAAAATTTTTTGAAGTTCCATTGCAATTTCACGACATCCTTCAAAAAATTCGCAGAAATTCGATCAAATTTGGATCTCTAACCAAATTTTTGTCAACATTTCATTAAATTATTTCACAAGATTTGTTTCTGCGCTTTACCCGAAATTCCAAAAGTTTTTCTTCCTTGGCTCAAGATTTCGATGTTCTCGGGAATATTCACAGCCCCTCGGTGAGCTCATCCACACATCGAAGCCCGATCTCGATAGCAGAAAAGGGAGATCATTTTCCTCTGTATTTGCAAACCAACAGTCACTGCAGGTCAAAAACCCGGGCGACAAGAGGACCACGGGCCTTTTTTGCTTCCGGTTTTCATCATCTAGATAGGGGATTCGATGAATGGTCAAATTGTACCCCGAGTTTGAGGTCAAAACGTGAGTTTCATTTGAAAAGCCTGCATTGGCGATATGTTCGGGCTGTAAAAAAATCAAAATCGAACATTAAAAACTTAAAAAACGGTCCGCAACCAAAATTTTGAATTTATAGTCAATTTTTACTGTTGTGAGTCGTCGGTCATCTTGATGAAACTGGAAGTTCCGATGCCACAAAACGATTCTCGCGAGATCTTGTCTAACAGCCTTAAAAGAAATGGCAGATTGACTCCTATCAACTTGAATGAGAAGAAGACAGACTGTCACAATTATTAGAAATTTAATATTCTCTTGAACTTGAATTAGCCTCATTTTCTCGGTTCCAGTCTTCTTCAGTGTAATTTTTTGGTATAATATAAATTATGAATTATTTTTGTACGATCGTTTCCAGGATTTTATTTTGATGTTGATTTATTTTGTCTTTGTGTTCCCTTCTTTTAGCTTGGCAGCATTTCGCCTTGCCTTGATCTTTCGATTAGATAGATGATTTGATTTTTAGTTTGACTCACTCGATTGGTTTCAGTGTCGAGTCTCGAGAGAGTCGTTGGCCGAGCAGCTGATGTCGAAATCCAACTTGATTGTTTTGAAACAAGAGCAAAAGAAAAATAATCATGTAGGCAATGATCCCAGCAGTGAAAACCGCGATGAGAATGCAAAAAATGTGGATTTTTTGCAAAGATTTCTTACGAAACTTGTATCTACATTTTTTTCGTACTATAATTGTATTACGATAGATATTGTACTTTATGGATATGGATGATGAGCGTTTATGGGAAACAGTGTAAGGAAAAAGAAAAGGAAGAAGTTGTTGAAGAGTCCAGATTTAATTCCAATTAACGATGGATATAAAACGATATGGTATTATGAAGTTTTATTCAGGTTATGGTTCTGTTCCGTTGAAGCTAGCTGATATGAGAGAAGCATGCTTTTTTTCTACGGAAAACACTTGTCTGACTACTTTTCCCCCCACTTTTCGCATAGTGCACTGCATACAATGTTTATGCACGTAAATGCACGTACAAAATACAAGCATATTTGTTAGAGCTTCTTCCAGGTTCTTCCTTTTACCCAGAGGAAAGAAGTTCCACGTATTACGTAATTGACCGGAGCCGAAGGCGAGTAATTCTTATGTGTTTACCATAGCATTTTTGATTGAAATCGTTCCAAAATTTTGAGAAGTTATTTTTCAAGATTTTTTTTCTCTAAATTAAAAACATGATAATGTTGTGCTTTCAAAATTTTACACGACAAAAAATCTTTGCAAATCATCTTACGGCATGTTTTTGATCAAAAATTCAATCAAATTTTGCCAAAGTTTGCATAGGTGATTGTTTGTAAAGAACGTTTTTGAAAATTCTAAAATGTTCTTATACAGACTATGCAAACTGTGTTTGGTGATTACCCTTAGAAAAAAATCTTTTCAAAAAATCTCATGAAAGGGCGTTACTCCTTTTTCTTTGTGACGTGGGCCCCACGCGAAATTTTCAAAGTTGGAATTTCGAACCGGAAAAAACGGAATAAATTA
>JAQIVE010007455.1:0-10426 GCA_034698285.1 Sminthurinus bimaculatus
TTGAGTTAAGCCTGTAATATATACCTATATACATGATGGTAATGTGTAATATTTGTATGGTGTACATATACGACGTTGTCATGATTTAGAGTATAGTGTGTTTATAAAAATACAAATATCTACAGCGTTTTTACACAGATAATGCGGCGTGTTATCTTTCATTGAAAGAAAGGAGACCAATACCTAATATCTTTATTTATAATACTGCTGCTACTACTACCCTACATTCTAGATCAAACATGGAGCATCAAAACACCCTCAATATTTTCTCCCATGTATGTATTTGCAAGTCGAAGCAGATAAAATGCAGAAAATACGCATTATACACTTAGATTACGTAATAATATCCACAAACAACGAATAAGCGCATTATGTATTCCTTTTGAAAAAAACCACATTGGCTAAAGTGGTCTAGCAAATTTAATTTCGTTGGCCTCTTTTTTCTTTTTGATTAGTTGCTACATAAACACAATTTTTTTTCTTGATGTGACACAATTTTTTGGAAAAATTTGTACACCCATCATCATGTCCATCCCGTATATGTATATATACTACGTATGACAGTTCATTTGATTTTTTGAAAATCATAATCATATTCCTATGATCATAAAAATATTCATATCCACCGACATTTTCTGACCACTGTATATTTTACATGTGAAATGTTTCTGTTCTACTGATATGATAAAATATGTGTGTGATGTGTTGACTGTGCTGAATAGAACAAGAAGTATGCATACAAAATACGTGATTGGATTTTTTGAAAGACGATGTAAATTTTATATGATATAATACAAGGAATTTGAGGTTGTCTTCTGTACTGTGTACCATGTATCATATATTGTATTGTATATTGTCTATGATGATGCTGAAAATTAGGAATCGAGTGAGTAGAGTTCAAAGTACTGTCGGAAGCCAAAGTCAAGTCAAACAGCACGACCTAGTCATTCTTAATGATGCGAAAAAAGATGTTGGGCAAGTTTTTCTTCGTCTTCAAAACTCATCTTTGATCTTGTATGCATACACAATACACATCCATATGTATATTTTATATTGCATGTATATTGGCAAAGGAGATTGGATAAAGTGCATGGCATTACGACCCATCGAGAAGAATTTTTCACCACATCTCCCATCAAATACCGGCTTCGCATTAGTTCGTTATTTCCCTAATACTGAATATGCAATAGCCATACACATACATAAAAATACAGGAGAGACAGAGAGGGAGCAACTAAAACATGAACGAGAGAAAAGTTTCGGAATATTGGCCGTTCTATAAAATATATCTGTATGTATGTATATGTGCAAAAAGTATAAACATACACAATATACAAATAAAAAAGTCTTCACAGTAAGTATTGGTAATGTTGTACGTACTACGAATTACGATGGATATTACTCGTGCATCGGATAGATATTGCAAAATATTGCATATGAATATGCATAATATATTGGATATTGTACATAATACATAATATGCATTATACATAGGAAGGAATTTCTTTTTGACAGAGATTTTATATTTTATTACAGCCCACGTTGATTGGCTTTGCAGTTGTCTGTGAAAAGTATGTATATTGGAAGGACAGAGGGAATGATACTGTATACCTTTGCTATTTACTTGATTGTATAAAAACCGTGGTGGTGAAATAAAAAAGGTGATGTTGATAGTGAATAAGAATGGTGGGAGCAGTCGTAGAGTAACCGCAGATAGCTAAATATTCTGCAAGTAACTGACTTGCGGCTGTCAGTTTATATTTTATGCAGTCTCCTCTCTTTGTCTTCAAATGGTGTGAGTTTTGAAGAGCATCTCTGCTGTATATATACTGCTTGTTCTCTAGTTCTCTGGCTTGTCCTCTCCTCTGTCTCCCTTCGTCTTCTTCTTCTTCTTCCATTTCCGATGATGATACTGATTGCTTACAAAAGATTTCGCTCTCTCTCCAATCTCTGTCTGTGGGCTCTGCTCTCTCAAATACACATTATAGACAAACAGTAAACAGACACACACACACACACTTACACATACGTATGTATGTATGAATGTAGCATGTAGCATGTAGATACACAGACACTACACACATACTTAGACCATACATTTTTTGACCTTTCCAACTCACACTAGTTTTTTCTTTGTATACCGTTGCTTGACCTCTCTTCACAATATAATAGTTCCTAAAGACTTTGCAGTTTATTCATCATCCTTAGCAGTTATGTTATCAAAGTATAACTGGCGGAGAGTAATGATGATAGCACAGGAATTGATACACATAATAAGTGTTCAATTTCTTATGCAAAATGCAATTCCATGTCAGGGCCAGACGAGTCCGATCTTATTCTTTAAATATGGACATAATATGGACTTTCTTTCACATTTCAAACTCAGCCTGATAATTTGGTATTTAATTGCATACATACATATTATTATACTGTGTGGCCTATGCTCTATGCTTCAAGAGAATGCAAAAGAAGGCTATCTCCCTGACTTATGTATACAATGTACAGATTATATAGTATATACATACTCCACAGCTCGGATTGCCGTTAAAAATAAGGAGTTTATGAGATTGTGCGTCCTTGTGGAACTTTCTTATCGGTATTATGACCATACTTTGGGTCTTTGTCCGTACGTCAACAAGTTTACTGGCTAAAACTCTGTCATTTAGAACTCATTTTATTGAGATTTGAAAATTTACTGGACAATTTGGGCTGCTTTAGTCAGTATAGTAACTGTGGGGTTAATGAGATACACTGTAATTGCGAAAAGATGTCCTAATTCTCAAATGGCGGGATCCTGGACGGGAAAACCTTGTGTCACTTATGCATGTAAAGATTCTGAGTTGAGATTCGCCCGAGTATGTAGAGTTACAAATACTATAAAAATATAAACAAATAATACATATTCATATAAAAATAAATACCAACAGGAGGGAAACCTTTATTCTATTGCCAGTGCCTTTTTATCTGGCATCTAAAGCATGAGAAGTATCCACTCGATAGAGAATCTCGCTCAATATTGTGTTAACCTACAGTTCTCGTGTCGTGGGAGCTTTATGTATTGGGATTTATTTGTCGAATTCCACAAACTGTCCATGGTGCACAGTGAGACACAATGATACACTGTGCAGTACTTTACCTTGGTCAGGTATAAAGTAAAATGTAAAATGGTGTAATACTCTGTTGATGTAGACCGTAGACACACAGTGCAGGTACAATTTTTTGACAAAAAGTAATAATAATGCTTTTGCCATTACTTATGTATACTTGGTCTTTTATAAATTCCATTGTGTTGTGTCTATAGCTTCCACCTGAATTATGTTACATATTATGTATAGATATCTACACATTATTTTGCTTTCTTTCCATTTTACACAAGAAACAGGTAGGTTCATAGTTCAAGCCCGCTTTTTTGTCCAGAGTTTATCCATGTCCATTATCTACTATGTGTGCAAGTACAAGTTCCTTATTCTTTATTATATTATTGTATATAATAGTCATACACAAAATAGAAAATACTTTTTTAATCTTTTCGATGTTCAACCGCTGGAAATGTTTTTCAAATAGAATAACCTAGACTAACATGAAGGTGGTACAGATTATAACAAGAAGGAAGAGTAGAAGGAGCCGGCGAAGATGCACTATGTATATGTATGATGTATGAATATATAGGTATGCAAGGGCGGCTCCTCATCCGGCTCTTTCGTCTCTCGTTTGTTGTGTCATCATCATCATTATCATTATCATCATTATTATTATCATCGCGGGCACTTGCTTGCTCTCAAGGATTGAATTCATTGAAACCAGACTTGAGAGACTTGTATTACTTCTTCTTTTTCTTCTTCCTTGCAACAAAAGTCCGTTTGTGTTTTCTTTCCTTTGTACCCTAATATATTGTGTGTGCGCATATCTATATACATACTGTAGCCTTACTTACATAATGAATAACTTGTACATTGTGCATTGTGTATGTGTGCTTATTCACTCATATAGGTGTTTATTCTACTGAGAAAGAGAGACAGAGATAGATAGAGAGCAAGGGAAAAGAAACGGAGATCTTAAGTTTCTTTCTTCCTTTCTTTTCCTTCGTGTTCTTGTTCTTCTTCTTCTGGATTTTGATTCTTCTCTTCTCTTGCGAGGAAAGGAGCCAAATGAAGTCTCAACAAGGCATATCAGTAGGGTCTCCGTCTCCGTGGTCCGTTGATGATGCCTGTTTTTGTGCATGCACAAGATGTTCGATGCAAGCTGAACTAGGATGCAAGTGCCCTTCGTTAGTCTTTGTTCACGCCCTTAGAACAGCAGAGTGATAGATACACACATAGGCTGATGGCTGTTAGAAAGAACGAGCCAGAAAAAGTCCTTAGTATAAATACGTTAATAAAATATCGTGGTTATGGTTATACATGCATCTGTTCTGTATGTTTTCTATGGTGTACGTGCTACACCCTTAAACCCTTAAATCACACCAACCAAAACCAAAGTATCTAGCCAAAGTCAGAGGCTAGATCATCTCCCTTCTTCCTTTTCCTTCTTCTCCTATATATATATTAAGTACATTATATAGTATAGTATCATGATTTAGAAACATACCGACTTAAATACATGTACATGTACGTATTATGTTTATATGGCTCAGGGCACACATATGAAGCTTGAGGGAAATGAGTTTTGCTAAAAAAAACTAAGGAATTTCCTGGAGCATATACGATATTAGAACCTCAAAACTATAATGTAATTATCTCTAGATATAAATGTATACCTTTGGGGAAATGCATTTCTAAAAGTATCAATCTCAAATGCAATGATCTGTGGAGAGAACTGAATTTTAAGAACGTCTATGTACAATAGGTATATACCTAATACCTACGTACAAATGTACTGATACTGTGTACATAAATTTAGCTAGATATATACATTTAATGTGTGAGTATCATGTACTTTTTGATTTCTCAGTCGATTCCCCTCCGATCGCTACACTAATAAACATAATAATATTTCTTTGTGCCTAAAATAAGCATTTAGAGTTTAGAGTCGGGATGAGAACGATAAATGTATGTATGTATGTATGTACGTGCATGGAAGAAGAAATAAAGTGAGAGACAGAAAGGGAGGTCAACTTTGGTATAATGTCATTGATGAAGAAGAAAAGAAGCAAAAGACGAGGGAAATGAGCAATGAAAGATTGTACATATACCTCTTCTTTCGCTTCTTCTTCTTCTTCCTCTTCCACCCTTATACCTTTTTGATGTCCCCAATTTTAGGACAGGGAAGAAAAAAGTACTTGTTATGTATTTTGCCACTACTACACTACTAATACACATACACATGTAGGTACAAAATACTCTTGGAGGAGACTTGTGCTCTGCCTATTTTGTAAAAATAAGGTGACATATGAAACACACACGTAGAAAAGTACACACTACATACGTACATATAGTCACAGGCATACACAATATCAACACACTATATTTTATATTATACACATTCCAGACTCTCCAGCTCCAGGAGTATCAGCAGTGAAAATTTTATGCAGAGAATCAGCAACGAGCAACAGCCGCTCTTCTTCCACGGATGAATATATCCATCTCTCTCCAGTTCACTCTCCCTTGTTTTCTGCCCCGTCCTGCCCGGCCGTCCGTTCGTTTGCCTGACTGGAGAGAAGTCTTTGGTTTTGTTTTTGTACACATATACATACATAGTTACACAGTTGTTGGAACGCTTCAGTTGGTTGAACCTTTTTCCATGAATGAAAAATAAAAGTTTTAGCCGCCAATACATTAGTTCCTATGTATACATACTTATTTATAGTGGAACATAGGGGTAGTACTACATAGACTGAGCAGTGTGTGTGTGTGTGTTTTGTGAGTGCGTTCAACGCTCCAGGACTAAGGACATAATATCAGCCTGTTGGCCGCTGGAGCAGTTTTGACAACATATGCACAAACATATTACACATTATACAGACTACAGACAGGAATTGCATATAGGTGTACACTTTTTGTATAACATTTTCCCCCTTATATAGACTTTGGCCAAAGTGAGAGCCTTAAAGACAGACCTTTAGTTATACACAGGCAGTCGGTTCTTCTACCGTTGAAATATCGTTATCGTCTTCAGTAAGTACATACTATTATAGTCTATACTCCATGAACATATTATATATGTATGTAGTATGTAGATAAGTGTACAGTATATATATCTGTTGTGCATCCGCGCTCGGTTTTAGCGTATGTATTCCTGTATAGTTTAAGCTCAGCCTTATGATTTTTCTCTCCAAAATTCATCACATTATAACTGAAAGAGAGGGAGACAGAGAGAGAGAGACAGAGAGAGAGAGAAAGGCAATACTAAATACCAAACTAAATTTTTTTACAGGTCTCGTTGTTTCTTTCTTCTCTTTTTTTGTGAAGAAGAGTGAACGCTCGCTCCAGCTCCACAACTTATTCATGGTCCAAAAAAAAGTCAAAAAATCCTGTAGTTACTTATTAATTTTAAAAGTACTGTTAACTTAGTATTATAATTGAAAAAGTGTGTGATTGAAAGTGTACTATTGTTTAATTAGTGTAATTGAAAGTTAAAGATTAAAATTTTATTGAAAACAAACAAAAAATGAATCACCTACGACTGAACCGTGAGCATCAAAACCAGCAAAACCAACAAAATCAAAATCCGACGAGTCTGGATGATAGTTTTAGCATGGACGTTGGTGAATATGTAAGACCATTATTTTTTTTGAATTTTAGTTTTAACTTTCAACAATATAATTATTGAAGAGGGAGCACTAAAAGTACACTTGCATAATCTAAAGTCTTTTAAATAACTATGCATGCTTGTACTTAAATGCTTAAATATGTTATGTAAAATGTAAATAAAGAAAAGTTTTTGATTTTGCGTGCGGTTGGAAAGAAAAATGGCCAAGTAATATAGCAAATTAAATGAAATGAATGGTGTTTCAGTATTATATTTTAATACAACTTATTTAATGTGTGATATTATTATAATTAATTTTTGATGAATCGTATGATTGATACTTTTTGGGTACTCAAGGATGAATTTACATTTCCGGGAGCCTCTCCAGTACCAAATAATTTAATTACCAGCCTACTGATTGGTCAGATTAAGAACACTCCAGTATCAGATCACAATCACAGGTCATCAACTATAGATCATCATGGCCATCGTAATATAAATGAAGCTGAAATGGATAAAGAAAATGTTATTGTCACAAATAAAAAAACAGTTGCGAGGAAAATTCTCGTTACAGATGACGGAGGTACTCCAAATTCAAAGGTACATGTTTACGAAAAAATACTTTGATATGATAATATACTAAGAATTTTTATTTAAGTAACATTATAATAATAAGTAATTTAGAAACAAAGGAGACATAATTTGATGGTATCATTTTTTAAAAAGTACATTCAAATCCAGACTAAAATGTAATGGGAAAATTAAATGTTCTTTCAGACTTTTGGAGGAGAGAATTTTAAAAGACCGAATTTACCGTCTGAAAGTCCCAGTCCAGCTTGTGCCAAGAGAATTCGGTCATTTGCTTATGGGGAAGCTCTTCTGGCTGAAGGCTCAAGAAATGTTCAACCTTATACCACCAGTGATGATGATGGGAACAGTGAAGGAGACGAAAGCGGTATGGATTTGGATAAGTCCTACGATGCAACGCCAACTCCCGCTCCCAAAGTATTTCCAAGATCTCAGTCTGAATCTTCCGTTTCAGATATTATGAAAGCTGTGGAAAAAAGTATGATAGTAAAAAGATTCTTTACTTTATTCAAATAACATTGCTATGTACTGAATATTTTTTAATAGTACATAACTCCGTATGAACCAGAAATGCGTGGACTAATAATAGTTCATGTTGTTACAGTATTTTCGGTTTTCGGTTCATGTTTCTAGTTCATATGGTATATACGTTATGTATGTATTATTATTATTTGAGTACCTGTGATTTGCATCTAGCTTATAATGAATAATAATTTGAAGCTAACTTATAAATATACTATAAATTTTATTTAGTTGATAGCGATCCGCAGCTGATTGGTGATGCTTCTAAGCGTTACGTTCTTCCCATCATTCCTAAAGGAAAACATATTGACTTGAATGAGATTACTGGCGAGACTCTTGTTGGATTAATAGAAGGAGAGTACAAGGATGTAGTTAATAGCTTTGAAATCATTGATTGTCGATATCCATATGAATTTGAGGGAGGACACATTCGACATGCCATTAATCTTCATACTCAAAAACAGATCCATGAAAAGTACCTGTTGAGCAAAATATCTAGACCCGTGGATTCTGCTTCAAAAGAAAGGCATATACTTGTGTTTCATTGTGAATTCTCTTCACAACGTGCACCAGATTTGTAAGTACTTTTATTTATTTTTTGTATTTAAAAAAAACTTCTTATCGTTAATTACACACAGTTTGTTATGTTTATATTTTGACATTTGTTACACATATAGTACAATAATCTTATCTAATATCTTTCTTGTAATAATATTATGTTGTGCTATGTTTTAAGACATGTCGTATACAAATTACAATGTTGACATTTGTTTTTGGTGACATTAAAATAAAGTTATAATCCTTCTCATTTATTTGTTAATATAGGTGTAGATTTTTACGTGAAGCTGATCGTCAGTGCAATCGGAATACATTTCCACTTTTACACTATCCAGAGTTGTATGTCTTACATGGGGGTTACAAAGCCTTTTTTAGTTCACACAAAGAATATTGTGAGCCTCAGGAATACGTGGAAATGAATCATCCCAGCCATTCTGATGGTTATCGTTGGCATAAAAGTAAGTCTAAAACGGATTTGGTGTCAGTTAAGAATAGTTCTGCGGCTCAACCACCTAAGAACCAACGTAAAACTAAAAATTTGAAAAAGTTTTGTTTGTAAGAGAAAAACAAAAGCTCTGTAACACTATTTATTATGTATTATTATCTCTGTTCCATATTATATGTTCGGTGATAACTATTCCTTTATTATCTACAAGCACATATATGAACATAAAAATGAAGTTTGTTTAGTACGCCCTTTTTGTTTCATCTTTTTTTCTTATTGATATGTTTATTTATGATAACAGTAAAGTATGCATTATGCATGGTATTATATGTACAAGCAAAAAAGTCAGGACCAATACTATAATATTATGCATACATAGAGGTATAGAAAATACAGCCCCCTTATTTGTTCTTTTAATGTACCTAATCCTTAAAATAATCCTACAACTTATTATTATAGTTTCATCCCCAATATAATATATCCATGGTAGATTTAATCGTTCTCTCTCTTTCCCTCTACTTCATTTAAATATGTTGACACAGACACACGCTTTACACTCTTCTTCTTGTACTTCTCTTACTATTACTTTGTTTCGTCGTTACCATTTTAAAGAGGGGTATATGATAACATAAATTTATAAGTCTTCTTCAAGAAATAATAACATAATAATATCACGATTTGTACAAAAAAAAACGAGAGAAAGAAAAAGCATGCAGACTTGTGTATGTTGTGTAGAGCTCATGTTCAATCATTAACATTTTAGTAAATAATAATTATTTATTGTTTTAATTTATAACATGATTATTATCATTATATTCGAGCGAGTGAGTGGTATTTAACAAAAAAAAAGAAGGAAACCGATGAGTAAACGAAACGAAATGTGAAATGTATTTTATACGTTTCATAAGTACGCACTTTTTATGCTAGTAATACATAATATTTTTTATATATTATAATAATTTTAAAGCGAATAATATTATTATCAGCGATATATTATATCATATATATATATATATATATACCTGAAAAGTCCAAAAGACCAATTATGGTTTTAGTTTTTTTAAACGCAAAAAGAGAAAATAATGAATTGGTGTATAAAGTTTCAAAGAGGAATACATAATATAATGACTTGAAACATTATTTATGCACATTGTTTTTTTATATTTTTGTAACTTGTAATGTTGATATTTTACCTCTATTCCTCTAAATAATTGAAATTTTTTCAAGAATGACAAGAAAAAAAGCTCAATCATCATTATTACAAAATTTTTATTACCTATTTATGTTATCAAGCGATTATTACTATAAAATACTAAGAATTTTTAACGTTTTACATTTTTTTATACATACGATGTTTGGGTCGTCCATCTGCAGATCAGTCATATGGATGTGAACGCATATATACAATAATAGCTTACTGTTATTATTATTATTGTAACTTTAGGTAAAATTAACTTTATGACGTAAAAAAAGCAATGCAATAGTATAATACGATGGCATTTATTACCTGCTTAAAGTTTTAAAATTTTCGTGTTTCAGTTTCTATAATAATAAGGGTTTACCATCATCGTCGTGACAACACTTTTACGACATTACAATCGTTCGTATCTAGTAACTTTGATAGTC
>JAQIVE010007456.1:0-10423 GCA_034698285.1 Sminthurinus bimaculatus
TCCTCGTTAGTATAGTGGTAAGTATCCCCGCCTGTCACGCGGGAGACCAGGGTTCGATTCCCTGACGGGGAGTAATCGTTTTGCCTTTTTTGAGTGCGTACAGCATAGTTTTTGAAGTTTTTTTAACATTTTTGCTACATTTCTTGAAATCGAAGAAGATTTTTGTTATTTTTGTTTCCATCTGTATTTGTTTTAAAAATCTAATAGATGTTATTGTGTAATGTCTTCAATTAATGTATTGCGTACTGATGGGAAATTAATATTTTTACAGCAGTCCGCAGGGCAGAAGTATGTACTTATGTATGAGCCAAATGCCAAGAACAATTCAACAAACAGCTTAGAATATAGAAGGCCAGGTATAATAATATGACAAAATTATTGTAAATAAATACACATTGCCGGTGTTATTCTTTCCCCTCGTCCTGAGATGCAAGATGCGAGTTTAATGTGTAATGGTCGCTGTTTTCACAAGTAGCACCTATCATGCATTTAACTCTTACTTACAAAACCGCAATTTCGTTTTTTCAATGTACAAACGTGTGTCATAAAATACGCATAAAAATCAGAAGCCGTGACTAAAGATCCATGCTCCATCACTAATTTTATATTTCTGATGCAAAACGTAGCTTCGATTTCGGATCGATGTTGAGACCACACCAAGCCAAGGTGTAATTGCACTTAAAAGAGGAATAGGGACTGCAAACTTTGGGATATTATGATATGTCATATGTAGAAATTTTAGATAGCTAAAATACTGCAGAATTTTTGAAAACAATCTCAAATCTGTACACATTAAAGTACTTAATGGAAATAAAAAATATTTGCAGCAAAGTGGGTAGTGGGTGATGTGTACAAAAACTTTTTGCTTCGAGTGAGAAGGGAATGCTTAGGAAGACCTCCTTGAGCTGTCATGTATTTTCAAAGTTCAAAGCTCACAAAATTCCGAACGTACTTCAACTTTTAGCTGAACAGCATTATTTTTATTACAATTAGAGTCTGTTTTAATTACGCTTATTGTGACGCAGCTTTTATGAGCTTTGAGTGTTTTAACGACTTTTATAATTAATGTCAAGCCTATTGTGGAAGAGTTCTTTGTAATAGTTCTGTCGACGCTGACTCCTTTTCACGTACACGTAAAGTAAGTAACATTTTGGACTTTTTATATTGAAGTATTGAATATTGAATATTATTGAATATATCGACAATTATATTGACAAGAACAGGGAAACAGGGAATAGATATGAATAGAAAAACATTTTTCTAGTTTCAAGTAAGGATACACGGTAACAAAGAATAGACAAAACTTTGATGATTATTTTGTTTTATTTCTTTATTTCTTATAACTTTTTCAAATTGTACTTTGAGCATATTTTTAATGAACCTTTTATTTTTGTTGGTTTTAAACAGGAACAATGAGCAGAGTGGACACAGATAGTTTGGACGATCAGAGGAGTATTGAACCAAAGTTTGAAGTGGACTTTTATTGTTATACTTGTTGTAATGCCTTCAGTACTAGCGATGAGTTTAATGCACACACGCATGATGAAGAAGAAGAAGAGAACAGTTGTGAAATAAGAGATGAAGAAGATGACGAGGGTAGTAGTGATCTATGTTATGGCCAAAATTTCGCCCACTGTAAGGTTGAAGATAATTCCGAAGAAATGAAGTTTGAGGGAATTCAAATCAATGCTGAAGTTGATAGTTCGTGGTATGATGAGAATGAGGAATCAGAAGGGTTTCAAGAGGGCTCAACTATGCAAGGAAATTCTAAACCTAATAATATTGATAGTAGTACTACATTTCATCTCAACATTAACTCTGATTCCAGGTAAAATATCTTAAATGCTTACAATGCAAATTACACCGTATGTGGTATGTGTATTCTTAATGTGCATGCTATTTCAAAATCTAGGAGAAATTAGAAATGATGTGTATTAACAAGTTGTATTATGTATTATGTTTGATTAATTTAGTTCGGATGTCGGAGAAAGTCAGAATCCATTAGAGATTTTAGAGCAGGAGAAGGAAGACAAGGTGACAGGGATTTTGAGGAGATCCTACAATAAAGAAATGGCTGCATGTGCCGTTTGTGGAGTACATCTACGCAAATCAAGTTTGAGTAAACATATGTTGACTCATGGCGATGTTCGTGCTTTTCCCTGTGAATTGTGTTCATATGCATTCAAAAGAAGATGCGACCTTCTCAGGCATGTAAGAAACCGGCACAAGAAACATGTTATCGCTACTAAAGTTCCTTTACTTGAACAACCTTCCAAAACTAATGGAGAGGAGAATCGCAGCATTTTGACTTTAAACATTGCAAGTGTGCCGAAAAACACGGGTCGAAACAACATCGTATCTAGATTCAATTTTCATCCAGAAACTACCATAACACCAACTGTAGTAGCAACATCATCAATCAATGTACAACAACAACAACAACCAAGTAAAATTAATCTCAATCAAAATGGCTTCAACAACAACAGACAACAATCCCCCAGAATGCAGCCATCAATATTGAAAAGATCACTTGTGAAAACTTCTTCTTCTACGTCTTCTTTGCCAGCTCCAGGATTTAATAACTCGATCTCTACAGCCATATTGCCATCACCAGTCGTTCAGAATTCAATGTATCAACAAGTTTTTACCTCTCCCTTTGTTTTTCTTGAACAAGGAAATGAAAAAAGATTAAAACGAGCCAACAGTGCAGTGCAGCAGGAAATACCTAGGAAAAGAGGACGAGAAGACATTCATAAGAGGAATAAAGTAAACGATGATAGTCAGTCCTGGACTTGTTGTAAAGTTTGTGGACTTTCTTTGCACAAGGCTGGTCTGACAAGACATCTGTTAACTCATTCGAAAGAGAGAGGCCACCCTTGCTCAATATGTTCGGTATACAAACTATTTGTATTTTGTATTTTATAAAGCTAATATGTATATTAAAAATAAATTGTGGTGTTGATGAAACATCATGATATATTTAACATTTAACATGAATTTAAAAGTTGATTTGTATTCTAGTACCAAGTTATTTGAATGCTTGTATGATATTTGCAGGTTCGTTTCTCTCGTCATTTTGACATGCTGAGACATGTTAGGTAAGTTGCACTTCTGTTTGGCCTACAGCTATTAATTTTTTAAAATATCTCTAGATTTGACACGATTAATGAAATGGGCTAATAATTAGAGCTTGTTTGTTTCTTTTAAAGGACCACACACAACATTAGTCAAATATACAAGTGTGAGCGTTGTGAAGACGAAGCCTTCTCTCTTTTTCGGAATTATCGACAGCATATGGAAGAAGTGCATGGAGAGATTGTGAAGAAGACCAAGGCAAGAGTTAGTAAAAGAGAAATTCTGAAAAACTCTGATGATGTCTCTTCTGATCATGAAGGTACAAGCAATGATTATGAATCTGAAGTTACCCAGGATACACCTATGCCACAAATAAAACGAGGAAGGCCAAGAAATGACGAGCGCTTAATTAACTTTGAAGATTCTTTTCGTGAGATCCGTCCCAAAGAAGCTCCAGTAATAGTACCAACTGAGCCTGTAATGCTGCTGTGTACTCCTGTCGTAAATAATATTGAGATTCCTTTAGAATCAGAGAGAGTGTCAATAAAACAAGAACAAGATAAGAATGTGATTTATTCAGCAGATGAGCTCGAAGACGAAAATGTTGAGGAGGACCTCGATCAAAATAGTAATAATTACGACAATGTAGAATTATCAGCTACTGGCAATATTATAAATGTGTCTCAGTTACAAAATTCAGGAGTTAATTTGATACAAAGTACCGAGAGTAATGAACATTTACCTTCAAATTTGAAAATTGATTTTAAAAATTGTTTCCATTGTTCCAACTGTTTCAAAGTGTTTGAAGCTCTTGATAATCTCAAGACTCATCTGACCACTGCATCGTGTAAAATAAAACGCAGTGCAAATTTCAGGAACTTTCAGCTTAAACAACTTACACAAGGGAACAAAAGTGACGACGAGAGTGATGAGGAAGAAATTGAGTTTGACTTTAAATGTAATAAGTGTTTAGTAGATTTGAAAAATTTAGAAAGTTTACAAAATCATATTCGAACGTTCCACGTAGTTAAGAAAATGACAAGGGGTGGACAAAAAAATTAACTCATTAAAGAAATTAAATTAAACCATGAAGCTCAACTTTAACTTCCTGGGGAAAGAAGTGAAATATTTAAGAAAGTTTTCCTTTGAAGCCGTCAACGTATGTATTATGCTTACTACCTACTTACCATTTACTATTTATTATGTAATTTAATTAATCGATATCAACATAAAGGTGTGTGTACATAAATACATATCACCTACATGCAAAAATATTACATGCAAATAAGACCACACTTTTTTCATACTGTTTCCCCTTTTTTGCACTGTAGAACTCTAAGATTTTTAAACCACGGCGTGACCGTTTGATGCGAATATTATTTTTTTCTACACAATTTAAGTGTTATACGATTTCGGGGTACACAATTTGTACTCTGCGTTTTTGTCGTTTTTGCTAAAGTAAATATTTATTAAGTATACGTTGAAAATGGTTTGTCTTCAACTTTTATCACGTACAAGTTCTATATTATGTAGTTAAACATTGTAAATCTAGACCATTTTTTAGAAAAAAACAAAATAAAGTTTTGACACTTAAAATTATCAAAGGAATTGAAAAATATATCATTGGATTTTCATGAGCATTCACATCCAGAACTTGAAGGATAGTCACATTCCAAATTTTCTTGACACCAAACTGTGTTCAGGGGGCATGACAAAACCGTATCCCAAGGGTTTCCAAGATTGTCAATTTGACACACATGGAATATAGTACAATTAGAAGGGTCTGGAAAATATCCTGGATTTTCTACTGTGCATACAAATGACGATTCCGGGGTAGTTTCAGGGCCGGTGGTAGTGATTTCGCCATTTTCCAAACATAATTGTTTAACATTATTGATATCGATTGGGTCGTCTCCTCTTTGCGCCAATAGAATTATTTTATCAACGAAAAAGTAGTTAGTCGAGCTGTATGACAAAGTTCCGATTCTCACCTAAAAATAACATTGTATAGAACATTTTGTACATTATTCACATGTTTCACATTTACTGTGCGATAATTGTTTAATTTATTTTCTGATTGACAATTTACATGCAAAGTATAAGTACTTAGTAAATATGCATAATACATATTATGTATACCCCAATTTCTAGAGCTCTCTCATAGTCAATACGAACCAGAGCTTCTTTCCACTCGTAACCCGTCGTCTCACTCAACACCTTCACGCCGACATTTGTATCCAGGGAAGGCGAAACGAAGGCCAAAGAATCGGTATTTTTAATGTGTCCATAATATTTCACATAAAGTAGCCAAGTAGCATTTTCTCCAGAATTTTGACTACTGGTCACCGGCTTCCACAAATAATCAACCATAAAAGACCCCTCAAAGTAAAAAATTCCATCGCCCTGTAAATTCCCACGAATAGGCTCAGGGAGGGACTCAGTATCGTCCGCGTAAAAAAACTTGTCGTTTAATACTTGACTGGACCAACCATTTTCCTGGAAATTTTGCAGATTGTCCACACACTCCAAATATGATGCTTTCCCTTCCTTGAACAGCTCAGTTGAGATGCACAAGAAGAGAACTTGAAAAAATATAACCTTGGTTGAGTAATGATACATTTTATGCTCCGTTCACTTGTCAATTAAAAAATGTTAACTGAGCAGTAAAGTTTATTGACAAGTGCAAGTGCATTTCTTATTATGTATTAGGAATCAAAATTAATTTGTTTTGAATTGAAATTCAATTAAGCCAAGAGATTAAGTGGACACCGCAATCAATTTGATATTGTGCATTTACATTTGTACAATATTTTGTATAGCCACTTGATGTACTTTGATTTAATTATTGATAAAATCTCTCCCAATCAATGATTTGCGCTGTACTTTGAAATTATGCATGGACTTTTGACTACCGATTCGTTTACTACAAAAATTAATTGCTTTTAATATGCATGTATTTTTATGCGGTGGCAGATAAGAAAATGTAGAAAATGAGGTAATACAGATATGATTTTCAGTTAGAGCGTGAATGGTAAATTATAAAAGTAAGCTCTTTTGCCGTTTCATTTTAAACAGAGTCAGATAAATAATACATTTTGCTGCGAATTAGATTTATTAAATTAAAATGGAATAAAAAAAATTTGTTTATGGTTTATGGCTCGAGATAAAGTCCATGGATGGCTTGTGGAATGTGAGAAGAAAATGAAGCTCGCCCAAGTTCCTTCATTGTTTTGGCATCAACAAAAAGCAGAAAATCTTTTTTCTCACTCACGTCTGTCACCGCACTGATTAAAATTCCATCATCCTCCTCCTTTTGATGTGAACTATTTTTGTTCTGGATAAATAAAGCTTCTCCAGGGTACTGATTCGGACTTCCTCGCCAAAACGAGGTTTCCTTTGTCTCCACATTCACTTTACAGATAGAGTTGACAAAGAAGTTTTCACAGATTGTTCCAGGTGCATAAAAATATTTGTTTTTCTTCCCAAAATAATCCGTGTTGATACTTGGAAGCTCCAATCCAGTCTCTGTGAGTATTTCCGGGGTGAGTATGATGACATTTCCGGATTTTGATTTTTTAGCAGAAGCTGTTGAATTCTTGCATTCAACGAGATTCGCATCACTGATTATCTTTTTTATGTCAGAGATGATGGGGATGACGAACCGCTGAGCTCCAGGGGGGTCAATTTCCTCAATTATGTTGTTCCTCAACTTGCTCATCTGAAGGCTGTCGAGGACCGCGGGACTTTTGTGAGCGAGAATGTCCATGATTATCTGAGAACACAAAATACCGTATTCATGAATTATACATTTACCTATTTAAAATTGATGAACAAAAGCGTATATATTATGTTTTCATACTGTATTATTTTCCGTGTCTTCATGGCAGTTGACAATATGAAGGAAGAAAAAGGATTCGGATGAAAAATATTCAGTCTTCAAGACTTTTCCAGTACTTTTTTCGACGACTATGAACCGATTTGTTGATCGTTCTTCTCCTGTTCCTCTCCGCCATTCTAGCCAGTCACTGAAAGGTCCCGCAGCATCCCCTCTCACAACAGAGTGTGCAAGTCGAGTCAAACTAAAGACGAAGGGCTGTTCCACTAAAATAAGATAATTTTTAGTGAGACCAAAGGAGTGAATGTAGGTGACGGCGGCGAGCCATCGGCTGTTTATCGAACAGATTATCTTGGATTTCTCCAGCCTTTCTTGCGAGCTTCCGTTTTGAATTGCAGGGATTTTTATGATATGTAATTTTATCCTGGTTTTGATGGAAAAGCCCACGTTAAAAACTGTGCCGTCTTCATCTCTGTAACATTAATTTAAAAAAAAATTTACCGCATGTATGTATAGATCATAGGTCATGAACTTTAACTTTTTTTTGAGAAAAAGTAAGGAATAATTTATGTTTTATGTTATTTACGTAAGAGGATGACCTGTAGCAACGTTCATACCAAAATACTTGTTTGTATCAAACTGTTCACAAGTTTCGAGATCCCTGTTAAATTTTCGCATGAAGCAGGAGCCACTGGCCAGGAAAAGGTCCTTGTCCATTTTATGTACTGCGAGGCACACGTTATCAGTGACCTCCATTGGAAGCTGGAAAGGAACATTTCATACATTACACACCTACCTAAATTTTATCATTACTCGATTAATGTATAGCGTAAGACGTATTTTTCAGAACTTCGGCAAATAATATTGTATACATAATTGAAAATAAAAAATCATACATAAAATGAAAAGTATCTACTGAAGGTATTTTTTGAATTGTCCATGGAGGATCGAGTGCCAAATTCTGTGTACACGGGTTTTCCTGCATCCTTTGCTTTTTTGTATGCTTCAGACTGTAAATACTTCTTGTACAACTTGACAGTCGAGTTTTTAATCTCAAATTTCGACAGAAGAGCAAAACCTGTGTCAATATATAAATACGTAGTAATATAATGAATGTTTACATTGTCATTAGTCGCATTTCTTTAGATTATCCTCAGAATTCATGCATATTGTATGCTGTATGCACACAAGCGTGTGTATACGCTCAAACGCTCAGTATTAGCGTTGTGCAATGATTGTCGTGATTAAATTGTCTCAGGGAAAAACTTACATACCATCTAGCCAATGATTTAAGGTGAAATTGTCAGGGAAATCAAAGAGGCCCGGACCTCCTCTAATTAGGGTTCCTTGTACCCAACTGGGAATTTCTCCTGTTTTGTCACACAAAATTCGGCATCGTTATTATAGCAAGTAATTTTGTACAGGCACAATGTATGTTTCACTATTCCATGTTTACTCCGAGTATTTTATTTTCAAATGAGGCAACTTCTACATTCTACACACAACCATTTCTTTGGCTAAAATACTAAAAATATATACCTTCAATTGTAGCAGTCTCAGGTTGAGTCAACTCTTGTGCAGACCGGAAGAGTCTGGATAAATCCTTCACACTTTTCTCCATGGGTGTGGATAAATGTATTGTTTGTATAGATAGATACACTTAGAATTATGTCAAAATGAGAGCGAAAGAAGAATGAGACAAACTCTTGTATTTCAGATTGAATAAATGTCACGTAGTGAAATTCTGGCCAATGGTTTTAATACATTTAATTATATAACACGTGATTCCCTGTCGGAAATCATTATTTACACTGGTCAAATATAGAAATAATGATTAATAATCACTTATGCTGTACGTTACATTTTACATTCTTGTTCCGCCAGTGAATACACACTTATCATCTAACGAGAGCTCCATGTGTCAAAGGATCGTAAGGCAGCTTCAATTGGACTAATCAATCGTTTTAACTCTGTACACATGAACGCAAAGTTCAAGTTTGATGTCCATACAGCACACACATGCTTACAAGTTTACAAATGACAAAGATACCGTTTCATAACGTATTTTCCTTATTGCACATATGCTCGTGTGTATGAATGAGCCAATATGAATACAGATACCTATACGTGTATAAATCGGGAAGATGTACATAGCAGAGATGTAAAGATGGTAAAGCATAAAACTAAAAAGTTGTGTATGGGGAAAATAGCCCAGTACATTTGAGATTTGTATGTATAGTGAATTGGTGGTTGTTGAATACAATAATGGTCACAATGGGTATACCGTATAACCACTTCATATTTAACATTGTGGTAGAAACAACCTTTATAATGTGCTATGAAGTACATTTATGTGCATAGTCTCACACATGATTTATTGTTTATGGGATTACTCTAATCTGCATATAGCTTATGTAATTTGTTTTAAATATCAGATCCATTGTTGTTGAGTAGATTTTAGTTGAATTTTCAGCGACGCAAAAATGTAAAATAAATGCACGAGTATACACATAATACATATACTTTTGGCTAACGGCATGGGACAGTGTGTTATTTATTTTATTTCATTTATTGGTACTTGAAAAACTGTTAGCGAAAGGCTAGTTAAAAAAATAAATACCTGTACACTTGAAACACACATTGATATACTCAATATATCGTACCAGTTCCAGACTTTATGCAAGTTAGGTAATACATAAGGATTGTATTTAAGTCGTAATGAATACTACAAGTTGAAGTAGTTATAGCTATATGTTAAAGTTAATCATAAGTTACACACGCATGATTGATTTAGTACTTTGCAGTTAACATGTTAATAAAAATGTAAAAAATCTTATTTTAAAGCGGTTACTTGGTTGTACTTACAAGGTACAAAGGTAATTTCTGATTTCCACTTATGCGCTATGCAACATTGCAAATTAAGCTAAAAGTTGAAACCGATTAAAATGTGTACTGCTTATATTTACCGACTTTCAGTTTATTACGATGTTGTCGACAACAGTGTAAGACGGAAAGTACAATGCCTAGCAGTACAAGTCCTGGAATTATTATGTACAACACTATTTTCAAAATGGAAGGATCATGAGTACGCTTCATTGCTGATTCTGATGTCTCATCTTCATTGCTTGAAGTTGTTTCGTCAGTTATTATCGGCTCCGAATCTATTGGCTGTTTTGTAGTGTGAGTTGTTGTTGTTGGATGTGGAGTTGTTGTTTGTGGAGTTGTTGTTGTTGTTTGTTGAGTTGTTGCTGTTGTTGTTATCTGTGGAGTTGTTGTTGCTTGTGGAGTTGTTGTTGTTGTTTGTGGAGTTGTTGTTGTTGTTTGTTCAGTTGTTGTTGTTTGTTGAGTTGTTGCTGTTGTTGTTATCTGTGGAGTTGTTGTTGTTTGTAGTGTTGTTGTTGTTGTTTGTGGAGTTGTTGTTGTTATCTGCGGAGTTGTTGTTGTTTGTTGAGTTGTTGCTGTTGTAGTTGGCGTCGTTGTTGTAGTTGGCGTCGTTGTTGTAGTTGGCTTTGT
>JAQIVE010007457.1:0-10423 GCA_034698285.1 Sminthurinus bimaculatus
CTTTATGCATATTATGCCCTGATCCTCGACAATTAATTGTAATTATTTTCCTCATCTCATTTCATCAAGCTATGTACGTATGTACGTCTCACCACCAGACATACACACTCACATTCATACCGGTGAGGGGATCTAATCTAACACGATATGTATACATATAGTAGTAAATAAATATTAGTAAATCGTAAATATGTTAAGTCACAAGTGGACAATACAGTCTATACTATATAGTGCATATTCCTATTTTCGATACATGTATACATACTAAATGTAGTTGTGCAGCCAAAGATGCCAGACTTTTTCTCCTGTCATTCTAATATTCTCGACGAAATAATGCATCTCATAACTTTATGTAAATCTTTTGTTCATATTTTTTGCTCAAGCAATGCTGGTCATCATCACCATCAACGTACATATACTTTTTATATGCAGAATGCACAGGTAAAACTGTTTCTGTTTACCCTGTAATTACAACAACTGCATCTCTCTACAGATTATGTAGAACGCCCATAATGACTGCTAAATGGAAAAAAAATCCCCCATGGTCCAATTCCAACTTGTTAATAATCTTATGAGGAAGGAAAAAAGTTCGTGTACATATCATACAATACATAAACAGAAGTGCAATGCCAAGGAATTTTTTATGAAAACCCGTTTGGTCAATCACACATTCATACATGTACAGGAGAACAGAAATAAATAATAAAGGAAGATCTTGTTCTTTGCTACAATTTCAATGGTCAATAGTCAGTGCACCTGATACAACATCAATTTTATCTTTTTTTTACTCCTCTCATGTATTATGTATAGATACAAATGTAACAATAATATTTGGTTCTTTCTTTTCATTTGCAATAATGATTGCTAATATGTAATATTGACGCCCAACTGTCAATACATGCTCCACTGTTACCTCATGGTGATAGGTTAATAATGACTGATTGAATATGACGAGGATGAAAAAAAATTCTCTTTTACTGTTCTTTCTTCACAATAATAGAAAATAGAAGATCCATCAATAATCTTGGATAAATTATCAATATCATTTTATACTTTCCTTGCTATTGTGCATCGTCTTCCGATTCACAGCTCAAACTAATCACTAATCATCAATAACGTTCTATTTTTGATGTGGATGAAACGTGCCAATCAATATTATTCAATAGTACAAAATTCTTCACGGAGAAAAAGAAGAAAAGATAACCTTCTCCATTTTAAAAATCAATACTGTATTGAACCAATACTCAATATGTATAATATATAATACGAGCATACACATACATAGGATGATATTGGTTTTACCTTTACGGTAATAATTACTAACGATACAATAAGACTGGAGATGGACCAAACAATAAATTAAACAAATACTCATACACGGTCGATGGTCAGTGTACGTGCATGAGACCTCAGATAACTAGCCGTATAGAAACAATATTTTATTTCCTTACCTTCAACATCTTCATCCTCGACGGCCGGAGCTGTAATACACAAAAAGAAAAACAAGAGCATATTAGTAAAAAAATACATACATACATAAATAAATAATACACAATATTGTGCATACAAAATCATAGCAAAATATCAAACTTAGAAATCATCCGCTAATAATATTATTCTTATTTTTATCAATGATCATCGCACACACTTGAGACTTGAGCCTCATTAAGTCAGGATGAAGGGGAAAGGGAAAACAATTATTTACATTTTGAATGTTAACTGTACATTGTACAAAATGTAAGCATGTTACATAATTTATATTCATGTTCACTATTTTAATGTATTCTGGAATCTGGCTTGGCTTTGAGCTGTAATTTAGTGCATGTGTATAATATTATACATGCATAATATGTAACATGATGAACGTGTGTTTGTATTTTTGTAAGTAGGTATGTGTATCGCATAAATGTCTTGTGTTTTGTGCATCTTTCGTCTTTTCTCACTCTCACTTTTATATTATTGCTCTTTGGCAAAACTGCCAACGTGAATGAATGACTGAATGAATGAATAAATAAATATATACATACGAATGTGGACAGACATTAGACGTTTTTACATGGGGAAGGTTTGAGATGAAGGACGAATATTTGAGATCCCGAGGTTCGGGTCCATTCCATCCATGTTCATCTTCATAATCATAATCACGTACGTACGTATAAAAAGATGTTAAAACTTTATGTGTAGTGTGAAAGTACAACATAAACATAATGAGCGGTAATGTTCTCTGCGTTTGAAGTTTGTGTGTCTGTACAAGTACATTGTGTGTATTATTGTTTTAAGGATGATATAATACCCCCGTATAAGAGAATACATAATAGACCAACTACTTTGCATGTTCATCGTAATTTTTATTTGCATTTAAAGTGTTAGTAAAGTAGTAAGCCAATGATGATTATTGTGGCGGTGGAGACGGATGACTATGTATTATGTATACGTATGTATTGTAATAAGAGTATTAACTATGTACTTAGACACGGTAGAGATGCCCTTATTTGATCACCACCACGTAGTACATACATACATACATGACAGTGATAAAAATCATGCCGTCTCACACTCTCCTCAGCGTCTACTTATGTGTTTCACCCTTGTTTTACATGCACACACTTTGATTGCTCTGAGAGTGTAATTAAAGATAAACATCGCATCAGTTTATCTAAACTCTTCTTCAAAATGCTCAAGTTCGACTGTATGTATGTATGCATGTATTTCATCTTCATTCTAGTCACAATACATACGGCTAACGGACAAATGAGATTCTCATGGCTCAACATTTAATCAGTTTGTTTGTCTATATACGTACACACTTTACAAGTTTATTATGTATTCACTCCAGACTTTAAGAGATGGAGAAGGAAAGAATTTGAGAGCCAAATATCTTGAGACAAGAATCGAAAAGAGAGTCAATAATGAATTAGGTAAATATTGTAAGCAAATGACATTAGCACAGTTTGGTGGAATTTTTTCTATCTAATTAAAGGCCACGGCGAAGGAAGAAGATGTACAAGAAGAAGACTACTAACATAATTAACCTTCAGGTGAAACATTTCTTTCAATTCCTATTCGCATGTATATGTATGTGTCATATTGATTTAATTTAGTTTTACTCCTCATTATGAAAATACACCAAGTACATGGACATTGAACATGGACGAACTATTTATTTAAAATTCATATGCAGGTATGTATATGTGTACAAACGAACAATTACATAAGAATATTCAATCAATATTAAAAATAAGGACGAATGCCAAATTGGAACCAATGGTGAGGTTCCCAAATTGAGTATGATGGTGATGACGTCAAAAGAGAACAAACTCAAATTAGAATATTATAGTAATGAAATCAGTGAGGTTAAAATTAAAAGGAGAAGCAACTTTTACGAGATGGAAAGCCCCGAATTTTTTGTACATTTTCATGACATAATTCAAGTTTACTTTGTATACCAAGTACACATATTATAAATACTTTGGATGGGTGCTTCCAACACCAAGTCCAACGTGTGACATAAAAAAGTCCTAATTTGCTCCCTCTTTTTTGTCTCGTGTCTCCAACCTGGAACACGCTGTTGACAAAATTAATCTCGAATGTTTGCATAATGATTAGTGGAAAAAATGAAAATGAAATGAAACTCTGCACAAAATTGTATGGATTTATGGATACATGGATACATGCATATATACTCTGTGTATGTATATGCATGCCTGCTTCATAAAGACTTTGGCTTTGACTTTGGTATTCAAATTAAATTAAATATTAGACAACACACAGACTTCCGCGTCCTACAGACCTGACCTCATGGAAATACACATGTGTAGATATTATACACATAATGCATACATACATACATACTGTGTTGAGTAGGTAAAAATATAAAGTTTGTGTATTAGGTATTTGTGTGTTTTACACAAATAGAAATGCAACGGATGTGGTTTAGTACACGCTGAATCCAGCAACTTGAAATAGGAATGCTAATTATGAATTATACAAATAAAAACATACATATGAGGTTATTAATTTTTGTCATCCTTACAAATTCGTAGAAGATTTGTTCACATTTGTAGCTTCAACCTCAGTAAAATAATATGTATACAACATGTACCTATTTGTTTAAAAGTACAAGTGCATAATGTGTATGTACAATGTATGCACATGATATACACGTACATTTACAAATGAGCAGACATTGATGAAATCATTTAATTTTTACGGATCGATAACCCACACTCTCTACACATTCTGTGCGTCCATTGTTGGGAAGGCAGAGAAGAAGGTCAGGAGGAAAACACAAAGAGGAACCGACATACGATATGATACAATACATACAAAGCACATCACATTATAGAACTACACAGGTAGTAAATGAAATATGTATAACTATATTCAAAAATTAGAAATCCTAATGCAATAATAAAATTGTGCGTCTCAACCTCAACATGCGTGTCTATGTATGTATCATGTATTTGTATTTATATTGCAGAGAAATACATCTCAATTAATAAGTACATTGTTTTCTTATGTAAAATGTAATCATAATTCTCATCGTAATCTCATTCATATCAAAAGTACATTTTTATACACACAGACACACACGGCATGTGTAATGTGTATGTGTACATTATTTCCTGCATCCTGTGTCAGTGAAATATAATATAATATTTTTAAAACTGTGACCCTAGCGTGTGCTCAAGCAAAATATTGACGTTGATCAGTTTTCGTCGAACAACGGTTCGAGTAATTTATATATCATACATCATACGCATTTTAAAGCGCAATTTTTATCTATATTAATGTGGGCTAACACCGACTATTTAATACACAGAATTTAATAGTATATTGTTTATTTATCTATCACAGTAATGATATAAAAAGTTGAATCAGATATATCTGAATCTTTAAATTTCATGCAAGCATTTTTTTTATTTGCATGAACTACATACAAACTCAATAGAGCAACAGTTTAACTATACGTCCATTAGTTTACATACGCACGTCATAAAAAGATACTGACCTAGACAAATAGACAAATGAGCATCCCAAGTTCATCCCACACGGCGGACAATGGACCATTTTTAACGTTTTAACGTTATGTAAAGAGAAAGAGAATATCGGACGCGGAGGAAGAGAGAGAGAGAGAGAGAGAGAGAGAGAGAAGCCTTGTGTTAAAGTAATATGTATGCAGATTCTGGGAAGTTGAGGATTACGCTAGTTTTTATATTCGCACAATAATAATAATAATAATAATAATGAGAATGCCAATGATGGTGATAATAAGTGGAGAGTATTAATGGGATTTTTGTTTTCTGTTCCCTCATCTTTGTGTGTCCGTGTTCCTTGTTCAAGTATGCAGAAAATAATTTCATGTTCATGTTTCTCCACTTGGTATTTGCTCTTTTCTATTCTTTCTCCTTTTCTTTATATACAGATACAGACAGATACTTTGATGTTGGTGGTGGAATAGTAATCAGAGCTTTAAACCCTTTATACTGAATATTTACACCATGTTTTACATATTATAAGAAAAGATGCAAAATTACATCAGACACACAAACATATACACACTCACACACAAATGTATGAGCGGTATGTTATACATACCTACGTAAAAGTATATGTGTAACAGTGAGTGGAGACAATACAAAGCCGAGGATCAAATCAAAGGAAGAATAATATGTTGATGATGACGAAGATGATGTTGTTGCATAAAAAGTAAGTCATAACGTGTTTTGAATGATGGATTACACTCAAGCTTTTGAGACGGACGGTTGTACATTGTATAGTACATTGAAGAAAATTTAGAAGAAGAACCATCAACCATCATCATATATTATACTGTTATGTTATGTCATGTGAATGCATTAAGCTCTGGTTTTTTGGTTGCTGCTGATGCGTCTGTCATACAATATAATAATTTGATACGATGTATAGATAATGTATAGATACATACATACATACGTACGTATGTACAAAGTCAAAGTCAAGACGAAGCCGAGAGAGAAGCTTGAAAGGATGTGAACGATATAGAATTTAATCAGCATTCAACATGAATTTCCCTACGCCATGAATTTGCAATTCGATACGAGAAAGTTTGTTTTGTTGTTGTGCATGAGAGATGAGAGCACATCATGTATAATATCTGTATACTGTATGTATATAGTGCCAAAAGAAGAAATGTATGGTATACATACACATTTAAATATGCAGAGTTTACAAGTTAAGTTTAAAAGCAGGGCTATACATTTAATGATGATGGTGGTGTGAATGTGTTTATATGTGGTGTATGTATACAGAGGCTTCTGTTTGTTGGGACGGCGGCAGCGGCGGACTGTGAGTATGTATGAGGGAGTGACTGACCAATCCATCCATTCTTAGAAGCCCTCTTTTTGAGCATCTCGTATTCTACTTCCACTTCTGTTACTCCGTCTTTTTCTAACTGTAATCAACGACAAAAGGAATCTCCTTGTCCGTCAAATATTTTCATGAGGAAACTCTTTTTCAATGCGATTGTCACTCTCATTTCGGACTGTTCAACAGTCAACGTTCAACTACTACTTACCTTGATTCAAGAGAGAAAGATACAGAGAAAACTGTATATTATATAGTTTGGCATGCAAATCTAATGTAGGGGAAATGGGAAAAGCTCCTCAACAAGCACAATCTATACATGCATACATACATACATACATTGAACTTGAGATTTTACGATTTTCCATCTGATAAAATGCTTCCCTATTTTCTCTATCTGTATGTAAATCTGCATCTGTATGGTATATAGCCCAATTAGGTTTCATTCTGTAAACCTTTCTTTGACTTGACTTGTTCCTCATCCTCATCATCTTAGCATAATGCTCGTCATGATGACATTTGTACACTATGTACGCGTGCAATGCTTGCTTCCTTGCTTGAAAAACATAAAGGAAAAACAGCATACATACAAACATCGTCATAATAATATAATAGTACTTTTCTCCATCTATGCATGTAGTTATATGGAGCTTCCTGTAGAAAACGTTTCACTGCACTTTGAACAGTATTCTACATTATAGAAGGCAAAAAACTATTGGGGGAGTAATGCTAGTTACGATAATGCCTATCATATTTTTTGTCACATTTTTGAAGCCGTTGAAAATCAAGCATGTATATGTATATGTATATACATACAGGAAAATTTGATACTGTGCATGTTATACTCGGTATAGGAATGCATGCATATTACATAATGTGGTGTGCTTGTCTACAGTAGACTTTAGACTTGTAGACTTGCAGGTAGACATGCGACGTTCCGTTCCTCGTCTTCAATTTTATCTTCCATGCAAATTGCAAAAATTGTTTGCAGCGTGTAAATAAATAAACATGTGTGTGAGTAGTGAGTGTACACTATTTGCTCTATAGTGTATGTATATGTACACTTCATACTATAACTATGAACTATGTCTGTGTGAAATGTGTATGAAAAGCATTTATATTATACACGATTACAAAAATTACGGACACGGACTCAAGACTCAAAGTCAGAATATTATTATATATTATATGGAAGCATAATATTGCATTATGTGAGCCGGCCGTTATTTTTCTATTTGGAAGAAGATTAAGAAGAGTCATCTTTTTTATTTCCTCAACACACTGTTGACGAATCTTTGTCGAAAATCCTCTTCAAAGTGCAGATGTAAATTCGAGACAAACAAACTAACTACATACTTAATACATAGTATGTATGTGTGTATGTATGTGCAACTAAGTACTGAATGAAAGAGGGAACTCGAGGCTTGAGTGTTAATCATTCATTGAGGCTGCATACATAGAAAGCTAGAAGCACGCATAGTCCAAAAGTTGCAGGGAAATTCAGAGAGGTAGAGGAGCCAAGCCAACAACACCCCATTATGTAAACCGTAAATTTTAGCCGGAACCATTAGAGAATCTTCTTTCCATGTACCATTCATGCATTCTTCCTCGCAAGATTTTTCATTGTCTTATACATAAAGTCAATAGAATTGATGCTTTTTCGTTTGCCTCGCCGTATTGTTCCTTCTTTTTCTTTTCATTCCGCCTCGAAGCATATTAGTTTATTTAGTAGTAACAGTAGAAGGAGCATCAATACATGTATATGTAGAATGTCCACAATACAATGCCCATAACTATAGGTAACTGGAAATCGAGGAAAAATTACTGTGCAAAAAATAATATCCGTAATCCGCACACACGTTTCGACGACACAGCTGACTATATGTATGTATAATGTATATGTATAGGAGACACTTGAAACTTTTCAATGTTCAAGTCCAAAAAGATTGTTTCATAATATCAAGTTGACTCTCATCATCCGCCGGCCACTCTCATGACTCATGGCATTGACATGCATGACATTCTCATCTTTTCACCATTATAGACAAAATTTGCCGTAATCTGAAGGTCTCTTATGTGTAGCTCTAGTTCTGTCCCCTTGTTTCATGTCCACTTTAAATGCTCCACATTCGTATGATGTAGATGACAATGTATAGCAGTAATAACAACACTGCTAAAATTGAAATCCCACCTTTTCAACGTGTTACTGTTGAATATGTCGGGAGGAAACAAAATGCTAAACAGGACAGGTTTTAGCCATGGCCACCAGCAACAAAATAAAATGGAAGTGACAAATAACTAAACAAATGAAAAGTTTGTAGTTTATTTATATTGTATATTGTATATATGTATGGAAAAGTTCTTGGCTTTGCGGCAAGGTATGCGCAATTATGTATTATTGTTCATTGTTGATGTTGCTCCCTTTTTACTATTGACTTGACACCCATCTTTTCTTTATTTTATTTCTCCCAGGCTTCTGTTTCTTGGTAAAGTTTCAGCTAGTTACTTACAATGCTAATACAAATATGTATATACTGATACTATTTAGTTTCGTTGTGTACACACAAATGCACACACACAGATTTCATATTCATGATCGTACAATTTATAGAGAATATAAAAAAAGATGGTAGCTATTTCTATTATTTGTTTGTATCATATTATTTAGTTCATCCCTCCTCCTTTTCTTTTCTTCTTTTCTCTATCTCTCTCTCTCTCTCTCTCTCTCTCTTTCTCTGTGTATGCTATACTGACTCAATTCACAATGCAAAAGTGTTCCGTTAGCTCATTTTTGTGCATATATAGAAGTAAATACTTATGTAGAGATGGTGAAGAAGCTTTGGAACAAGAAAATATATACATACACATTTAGAACTTGAATTGATTGTTGATTCTTATGTGAGGAAAAAAACTGATTGCAAATGTGTTTTCTCCCTCCCTTTCACATACATTCGTAAATACATGCAATATTTACGTCCATTTTTTTTATTTCTTCCCCGCAAATCATTAATAACAAGACGCAAACTAAAGCTTTAAAAAACTGGACTTTTTTCCTTCATTTTATCATTTTCCATCATTATTGCACTTTAAAAGTGCATACTGCTGTTATTACTTTTCTACCCACCTACATATTTTGCTCATTTGCATTGAACTCACGTAACTTACATAAGGCTAACGATAAATAAACAATCAACAATCGTATATAATGACTAACTAATAATAATAATATTGTTATTATTGTTGTTGTTTTTGTTCCTCCCATACTGTAATACTAGTGCAGAACAATGGTCAATCTAAGTATGCACATGTACATGTAGGTAGAGTGCAATATTATGTAATGTGCTTGCCATGCATGCTACGCTTCTCTTTCAATTTACAATTTACTCGGATTTCTCATTTATTTGACCACTTCATGCTGGGAGACGGCCGCAACTTTTCCTATGTTTATAATTTATAGGCTTGAAACCCGTCGGGTTTCTCCTCATATTTCACAATCATACATACATGCATGCATACTTCAATCAAATATCAAATATTATTAAATATTTTTCATCATGCCGAAGCCAATCATTTCTGCTGTACACTTTAAGTTTTATATGTATGAATGCACATTGCACATTTTAAACAAATACATAGAGGAAGGGAACGTCCAACTAGAGGCAGTGCAAAATATAAAATATATTAACTTGAAGTTTGAACAATTTTTTATATTTTATATGTTATTTGTCATCTTGCTGATAGTCATTAGTCAAATGGCGGAATACAGTGGCAGCATCGTAAACCCATTTGTTATTTTACTCTATATACATACATTTGTGTGTGTTTAGTGTTTATATACTGTATATCAGAGTGTGTTTTCTTAACGGAAAATTACTCCGGAATCTGGTAACGTCCTGCTTTGAGCATAATGTGCACAAATATTCTTATATTTCCGAGGTATTACATAAATATGTAACTATACATTAGCATTATAATACGATATGACTGCATGGAAATATTATTATGATTATTTGCTATATTAAATTGCTTTATGACGATGATGATTGTATAATCACACAATTCTACTATACATGTAGGC
>JAQIVE010007458.1:0-10422 GCA_034698285.1 Sminthurinus bimaculatus
TTCATCTCAACTTTGATCAAATTTTGATAAACTTTTCATGAATTGTCACGGAAATCGTATCAAAGTCTCGTCATCAATTGTCAATCTTATCAAATCTCATGAAATTTTCATGAGATTTGATAAGATTTTAAAAAGTAAATGATTTTGGCTTGATGTGTGTAAAAGCATATCGGGCAAAAATTTAATTGTAGCGTAAAGTTAAAAGTTTAAGTTACCGGCTCGTGCTGCACCCATGCTAGCTCGTGTGTAAGACATCGTCCCAACTTTTCGTACAATAGAGGGAAACCAATTTCCTGCATTGGGCACAAAACAAATAGTTGGTTAACATCATATTTACCGTGATCAAATACACGTGCATAAAAAATGCGTCTAGAAAAGTATTTTTGTGATCTTCACGCTAATTATGTATTATAAAATGGCAACTTAAAAATATAAACCGTACAAGAAACTTTGCCAGAAAATCCCCAAAGGCCAGGCGATCCAATGTCTGGCCCTCTTGTCTTAAAAGTTCCATTTCCTCCGTCATCTGCCGGTCAAATTCCGCGCCAAATTCTGCAAATTGCGGCAAGTTAAGTTGCTCCAATGGAATGACCGCCAGCTGCTGGTTTCTGTAAGGAAAACAGTATAAACAAATTAAGGTACAGAACATAAGTTGCTTTAACACATTATGTATATGATTTTGTTTTGTGTTGTTCAACTAGTTGTACTACAAAATGACGACATTTATCCGCCCCTTTACTCTTGTCAAATTAATTTTAGTTGTTTCAAGTGGCTCTAAAACTTTAACAGTTTCTCCCTATACTCGCATTTTTTTGTAGGGTTGTAAGCATAAAGGAACTGAAAGTGTGAGAGTACAATATTTATTATGCCGGTGCATACTGCTTCAGTCACCGCTGACTAAAACCACTGTATTTTAAATAAGTATGATACATGATACAACTGACTGGGAAAAGCAGTGAATGTACGTATAACCAATAAAATTTTGATTAATAGTCAACTCTTACCTAATCTCGAGCATGGTAACCTCGATCCAAACAGCCAAACGTTCTCGAATTTTGATAGGGATTCCCTCGTAAGCGTATATTTGCCAAACTGGGTGCCCGTCCCCGAGGCACAAAACCTGCTCCCACAACAGCATTTTTATTGTATAAAGTTTTAGCTACTGACTATAAGTACAACCTTTCTATTGGTAAAAAGTTTCGTGTATTTTCCCAATTGGTCAAGAAATTCACAAAACCTAGGTACCTTTAATTCTTTCTGTCCCCATAAAAAACGGTAAAATGTTTTGATTAGACAGAAAACGCACAAAATTTGACTCATAAATCTTCCTTTTCTGTAGGAATTCAATTTTATTCTGAGATTTCTTACCTCGTAAACAGGTTTTAAATACCCATTTTATAATATGCCTTCTTGATTTTCTAGTAAAAGTCATTTTTTTGGAAAAGCTGGATGCAGTTTTGGGCATTTTATTGCTAAAATTGGTGCATTCATTTGTTTAAAGATTTGTCAATTTACTACTAAAATTAATTTATCCAAAGCAGCCTGCATTTGTTCAATGTATTAAACTACGTCCGTTTGTATGACTTGTGAAGTTTCATCTGCGTATGTTTTTGCATGTACGCGTGAAGAATTCAGCACAAGCTCATAGTAAAATTTATCTCGGCAAAACAAATGCACACGTTGATATGAATGGAGATGTTTGGCTTACTAGTAAATGATTGTACGTTCGAGTCATTCATCTCTTATCCTGTGTCACTCGTCGTTTGCCTACGTTTGCTGACCTCTTGACTCTGCATTAATTTTTTGAGACCTTTCCTTTGCTACAAAAGAGGCTGATATTGGCTTACGCTCGATTGTCCAAAGGTTTGTCCATATAATTGATCGTGTGGAAGTAAATGCAAGAATGCATGTGCATACGCTTCGGAAAATCGAGCGGACGCTCAATTTTCCGGAGCTAGGGCAGCATGAGATAATTTGCATGCTCGAGCTTCTACTGTACGTATGATGCAAACTGCAGTTTACTAGTAAACTGACTGTTAGAGAAACATTTAAATGGTCATACCTAACTCTTAACTCCCAATATTTACAGTCTAACTTTGACTCGAGGCAACATGACCAAATAATGTATGGTATTTCCTAGGGAATTTCAACCCACTTGAGCTATTTCGTCATTCATCATAATTTTATGGAGAAGCGATAAGTTTCTGCATTTTATTGATAAACTACACGTTTATGAATGAACTACCCAGCGCATTTTCATTTTTTCATTCCGTGTTTACTGGTAAATTTGAGTCAAATATAAAGAGGGTATTAAAACTGTGCTTTAATCAGTTGGACACCAACTGCCAAAAACGGACAGCTTGTGTCCTCACATTTTGATAAAAAACTATTTGAAAATCAAAATTTACTACAAATTTTCGGAGTCCCATGAAAGAAGAAAGTTATTTTGAAAAAAAACATCGGTGTTTTTGCTGACTCTGTTATCTTTCCTTGTTTTATCAAGTAAATTGTTTTGGGACAATATCTGCAGTCGCACGGTACGGTACGCAGCAATTATTTGTTGACATTGTAAATAAAATTTTTTTTGTAAACTTCTAAAATACTAAAAAACACGATTTTTTCATTTTTTTTTGAATTCCTTCACTGTTGTCTACATATATTTTTGACCCTCTTTCAACAGCTTACAAAAAAGGATCAAAATCTGGACTTGTCGGAAAACATGCATTTTTCAGAGGATAATTTTCCCAGGAATTATGAAAATATTCACGGGCCATGCGAGAAAATCATGGAGAATTATGATCCTAAAAACTCGGGTTATTGCCATAGAAACTAGACAGCCAACTAGAGTTTAGAAATATTTGTTGCTTTGTGCTTATGCAAGTTTTTCATGCAAAATCATCCAAAATCCCGACGGCGAAACTTTAACGAAGCAAAATCTAGTGAGCTAATATTGGCAAATTTGACCACCTAGCTTTCTGGCCGGGAAAAACGCCCCAATTTTTTCATACCAGTTAATTAAAATTTTTTGTACAACAGCTAATTTTTTTTGTTGAAGGCATCTCTTGAAATTCTATCGTTTAAAAAGATTTTGTCACAAAATGAAGAATAGTGGCACGCAGGAAAAAGTGTGAGGATCAAAAAGTTTTAATCGCGTGATCGGAAAAAGGTAGTGAAGAATTTAAATGCTGTAGTCTTTGTTGCTTTTTGAATTTTCTGAAAAATTTTGGTTACAAATTTGCTTTTATTTTGATTGCTCTAGGTTTGCCCTTTGTTCCTATAAAAGCTCCGATATGGAAAAGCAAAATGTTTACCAAATTTCTTTGTTGCCCTTGAGAATGTTTTTATACCCCATTTGTACCAAATGAAGCCAATTTGTTCGTTGAAGGTGATTAATAGTACAATTTGCTTAAAGATCTTGCTATCTTGCTTATTTGCAATTTGGGACATTTCTCTGGGCCAATCAACGTGCAGTCAAAATTCATGGTTCTAAAATTTATTGTTTGATGGTCCTGCGATGATCAGCCAAAGCATCGGATAATAAAACTTGCGATACCGCGGAGACGAGAGCAAAGCGCCTTTACAATATGGAGAATCTTGCGAATGCTTTGGACTCTTCTTGTGCTTTCAACCCCATTCGAAAAAGTTGGACGACGCTGATACCTTGCGTAAAGAAATCCAAAATTAACAACTCGTTCGATTGCGCGGTGAAACGTGAAAGGTCACCCGATAAAGTTTTAGCTGATACAAGAAATTCTGGACCATCTCTTAAATCCGATGAAAAAACCAGAACCTTGTGGGAAAAGTTCCAGCGATTGCCGGAGCACTTACAAAATCGCATCTACCAAAAATACAAATTGGAGTCTATTCCCATTCAACTTCGACCTCATTCGGCCACATGGCTCGAAAAGAATCTGCTGAACAGGTACTGGGGAGACAAACCTTCAAACAACTTGTTTTAAAACTTTGCTTTACTCGTATTAAAATGGAGGTCTGGATTCGGCGGGTTTTTTTATTTATTTCAACATTTTAAAACGTCATTTATTTTGTGTACGTTTTTAGTAACGGAGCGGTAATCTCATTGGAGGAATCGAGTGAAAATTATCCCGGCGGTCTTAAACAGTTTCACCAAGATCTGGTGGATCAGGTCATGATGGTAGCGGACGAAAATAAGGGCTCGGTTTCAGTTTATCATGAACTTTTTCAAGTACTTCGGGCATTAAAGGTGCGATAAAAATTTGATCATCCCAACAAGGTACAATCAAAATCAGCAGGTATAAAAAATTAAAATTTTTTTTTCGGTATTCCAGAATCTGGAACCAGTTGAACTCTACCGCCGTTTAAAAAGTTGTTTGGCCAAAGAACTCTCTGTATTTGCATCTTTTAAAGAACCCGCGACTGATGAATTAGCACCAATTAAAGAACAAATTGACGAGGTCCAGTTTTGCTTAAACGAATGGAGGAACTCGGTCAAGGAGCTTTCCACCGTAGAAAGTGAAATGCGACCTTCTTCAACAAACATGAAGTTTGGTAGCAGAAGAACTGCAGCAAATCTCCAAGATCTTTCAAAGAAACGTCAAAGGCTCTACAAAAGATTCATTTTGGAAAAGGTACAATAAATTTGAATTTAAGTTTGCTTCCTAGATATTTACAAAAAGTAATAATCCAAACCACCTAAAGTTAAAAAAAATCATCAGATTTCGTAAAAATTTGAGAAATGTCAGCAAAATTGTTAATTTTTGATCCGATTTTCATGACATTTTTAAAAATCTCGGCAATCGATGATAATTGTCGACTAAAATCGTGTTAAAATTGCTTCAATTTTTGTGACAAAATTTTTTTCCAGCGGCAAAATTAAAAACTGTTGTCTCTTTAAATTTAGCGGCAAAAACTGACCGTGGCCCAGAGCAAATGCTTCCATCGTGAATTTAAAATCGTTCAACTTTTGGAGAAAGTAGTTGAAGCTGTGATGAGACCGGATGGCCCGATGGAACAATTAAAGTGGAATAAATTGTCGTCTCCATGGCAACAAAATCAGACGATAGCAACACTCAGAGGATTGTACTCCACACTTTTTGAAGTTATTCGGGACTTTGACAGACATTGGGAAACCTGGACTTACTACAAAAATAATGCCAACTTCGGGGAACTTCCCTTTTTGCCTTTTGCACCAGCGCTGCTTCAGCGAGTAAGTTGACTTTATTTTTATCTCTTTAAAAACAATCTCTTTTCAAAAACTATTTTAACTAAAATTTCAACTCTTTTTTAGCTAAATCTTTTGGGCGAGACCTTGCTGACAAACGCCTTGTATTTTCGAAGTGGACCTACGCCACAAGTTGTGGACTCTGAAACGGAGTTGAGAGTCAACGTGGATTTTTTGTTTAACGACACGCCTCTGGCCTACGAAATAAAGGAGATGGTCCCCGTGACCTTTCACCTTTTGGACGAGGACCAGGTTTCAAATTTGTTGGCAAGTTCCCGCTCCATGGGAAACACTTTAATCATGCCAGACCTGGAGAAAAATGGTCAGATGGTTAATAATCAAGTCACGAGACATTCAACCACTTTAAGGGACGCTCGGCAGTAAGTCAAAATCCGCATATTAAAAATTTCAAAAATATGTTCCAAACTTCAGTTTTTATGATTATTCTTTATTTTAAACTAGAATTCTAAAGATTAAAGACGTTAAGAGAAACAAAGCAAACATTGAACCACAGAAGTTCTACATTTTGGCCAACGCTGAATTTTCTTTAAAACATCAACGATTTAAGGTAAACATTAATTGCACATTTTAAAAATACCAAAATCTGTTTAAAATGTCCCATACACTACTTTCATCAATTTTTTGTGCTTTTATCATTTTGATTCAGACATGGTGCTGCAGCAGCCCTTTTTTCTACATTTCGGACCCCCATCAAAAAGCAAAAGCCTGGGGCACCGTTTTTCGGGAGAAATGTTTTGACCGAGTCGAAGGTCAAGCGACCATCACAAACCCGGATGATCCCGTACCGTGGTCGGCAATGGAACAGGCGCTCTCCAATTTTTTAATGACAATGACCAAAACCACCAGATCTTTCAGCTCCGGTCATCTCGCTTATTTGGGCCAAAAGCTGTTCCAAGGCCGCCCGTTTAATCCGGAATCCCAAATTTCGCCAAATACGCCGATATTCGAAGATTTTTGGACCTGGTTCTTTTCTATAACGGAACTGGTGTCAAAACACCTGGCGTTTTATTGGGAAAGGGGGTGAGTCATCCTGTAATCGTTTAAAAACATCCATTAACAAACTTTTATAGCTCGGCTTCTACTATTACTTATGTTTACAAAATAATTTTTTTTGCTTTCTTAATTAAGGTTGATTGCTGGCTTCATTGACCAGCAAGATGTGGAAGGAACTTTGTTAACCGAATTTTCTGACAGGTCTTTTGCCCTTTGCTTCTCGGATTCGATTCCTGCAGCGGTTCAGATAATTGTTCTCACAGAAACGGACGGAGTGAAGACAGTTTCAAAATTGGCCACATTTACCGAAAGTGATCTTGAAAAAAGAAAACTTTTTCGATGCATCCTTGATTTTGATGATTTGCAAACGCTGATCTATCGCCATGACGACAACGACAAAAAGTGGATCTCCATTAAAAAGCAAGGGTTGATTGGTGCAATCCTTGTCAAAAAAACCTGTAGTACAGTTTCAGAAAACTTACCGTAGTTAATTCCTCAGTAAATTGGGTAGTGCTTTATAAATGTGTCAAAAATGCGTTTAAAATTATATTTGTTATTACCAGACGCGGAAAGGTTAAATTAATTAATTTTTACTAAATTTCACCATTCACCATCAGTTTAAAAAATAATGAAGTCTTTTACGGAATTTCTTGAATAAATTTGCATTTATTGTAAAATACCTTATCGAAATTTGGAGTAAAAACGTTTATTGTTTACTTTGTTCTAAAATTTTCGTTGCTGTATGTATACAACTACTTGATATGGTATGTATGTTTTAAATTTTTGTCGCAAGGGTAGAATTACGCTTTTTTTCCGCCTTTCGCGGGTTTTTGGTGCGGGTACTCCTTATATAATTGACATGATGCTGCTGTTCATTTTATTTTACTTTAGTCATAAACTGTACGAAACTATGTAAAGCGGGTATTTAACATGTTTTAAATTTTTTTGTTGCTATGGCGAATAAAGAAAATAGTTGATGATATTTTTTTTGTTATTACAAGTAAATCAATTTGTTCTTGGAAAACTTTGTTGCTATGATATAACCAGCACACCCTTGCAAAAAAACGTGTCAAAAGGTCTCATGAAATTTTGACACGATTTTGGTTGAAAATCCTCATCTCAATTTTGATAAACCTTTGATGAGGTTTTGATTAAATACCGTGAAAATCTTACCAAAAATTGTTAATCTCGTCAAATATCGTCAATTTTTTATAAAATTTTTAGAAAAAAAAGTTTGTGCACGGAATGAAGCGCCACAGAAGAAAATCAGAAACGCAAAATATGCTTTTCAGCAGTGTTTTCAAGTTAGTTTTTAATGTGGTCAAATAATAATCGATAATAAGGTTTGTTTTTTAATCCCGTTTTAATAACCACAAGCAGAAAAATCTGGCCATCTTGTCGTTTTTCAACCGCGACGTTTGGTCGGTGTGCAGTAATGACCGCCGTCACCTGAACTATAGTACTTGCATTTCATTTTTGAACAGCACTCCTTGGTTTTCGAACAAGGGGACCCAGCCCGTGTACACGAGGCTCTCTTTACAATGTCCAAATCCTCAGAGTCCAAGCCCTAAAAATTCAAAAATTAGTTATTAAACACGTTAATTACAAATAATTGTTTTCTCTTTGTTGGTGTAAAATGTAAAATACTAGAATTTTTATACAATTTTTACCTCTTCTCTGTCGCTGGATGCGAGCACGAGGGTCGTGATGCCAACCAGCATGATAAGAAGGGCGATAGTTTTGGACAGTGCCATTGTGATGAATTTTGTGTTGAAAAAAATATGTTTTTTTGAAAAAAAACTCTCCCTCTGTGATTTCTCGACGACTGATGACTTGCTTCGAAAATTTTGGCTTTATATCTAGCGAAAAATCAGAAACCTGGCATTGCAGTTTAATACCAAATGTGAAAATATGGAGCGGAAATTGAGCTTCAATGGAGAAATTTGCGGTTTCTTGCAGGAAATTTATTATACACACACACAATCTACTATTTAAACATAGTTCGCAAATTTTCCGTGTTAAAATTGATGGAAAACTGATGGAAAGGACATGGCCGGAAACCCGTAAGAAATGTTCACTCTGCTGCATCTAATTTTGGCGCCCAATAAACAAGGAAATGCTTTATTTTGTGGTTTCATAACGTAATATGATGTAAGAAAAACACACACAAAAACATATTGGTTTTCACTGCACTGACATGGGAAACGTCTTCGTTGTCCTTTCAAGGAACCACTATTATTTTTTTGTCCTTCTCACAAACACGCCCCAAAAAGCCCGCCAAAGTTTGAATTTTCGACTTTTCTTGACCTTTTGGTGTCAATTTCGGGGTCATAGGATCATCGTAGAGAAGCGAGACCTACACGATTCAATTAAGCGCAAAAATTTGAGCAACTTTTGTTTTTCCTTTTTTTTAAATTTGAACTTTTCAATTTCAATTTTTTTCGAAAATCTCATAGCTCTTAGATTTTGTCTCAAAAAATTGAAATTTCAAAAAAGTTCGAATTTCAAAAAGTGTACAAACAAAAGTTGCTCAGAATTTTATGCGGAATCGAATGGTGTAGGTCTCACTTCTCTACGATGACCCTGTGACCCAAAAAGAGACCTCAAAAGGTCAAAAAAAGTCAAAATTTCAAACTTTGGCGGGGTTTTTGGGGGGCTTATTTGCGCGAAGGACAAAAAAGAACACTGGTTCCTAGACCTACTGGACAAGGGCTATCGACCAGGGTGGGTCTTGTCTGAAAGTCCAGGGGACAACGGAGAAGTTTCCCTTGTAAGATTAACCGATTCAAAATGCACATGATTGCATAAATAGGATATATCATTCAGATCCAAGTTTAGATGGACAAACATGAGTAATGAGTGTAAGTACGAACAGAAAAGTTCAATTCAATGACTGGGTGCACTCGAGCTGTTTATTTATCTTTGCACAAAACGAAAGTTCATTTACATGGGTACATAGTACATATTTACTACATGCATAACATGTTGTGTGTACAGTGTGCAGCTTGTAGCAGCTCTTTACTAGTAAATCGCTTTCATCGGAAATCTGCTGACAAGCACGTGGATAAAATGCAAGGTTATTCATACGTACATATTATGTAGATGAGCGGTGAAGAAATTCATTGGTACTCAAGCTCTGGAACGTTTTTCCTGTATGTATCGGGATTAGGGTTCGTATTTTTATGTTTTGTTTTTGCAAGGTTTCATATTGGTTTTGCAAAGTTCAAAGGTCACTCGTTTTACAGTTGTGTTCTTAGTAAAAACACTAAAAGAGATAAAAAAAGCAAGACAAAAAAAATGTAAAATTACGTCGACTAACCTCAGTTGTCAGTACAAGTACATGCATGTAGAGAAGGAGGAACAGGTCCGATGGCTTGGTTTTTACAACATCGCTTATCGCTTATGCATTTCCTGTCGCGGTCCGGTGTCACATAAAACATAAACACTTGAGACAGGACCAGGACGAATCACAACCAGAACCAAAACCAGAGCGAGATAAGATACGACCATAAAGATTTATTGCCCTTGGATCCAATTGCATCTCTTTCTCTTCTTCTTTTTGATGCGATATTTTTATAAGTAACAGTGCAGAGTTGGGAGCAGAAAGAGTAACAGTAATTTTTAGCTTCTTTAAATACATCACAGAAGACAGAGAGGTTTTTTTGAAAAACGGGAAATCTTTAAAATTGTTGTATTTTTTTACTTTTTTGCTTGAAAAATCACTCGTTATCATTGGGCTCAAACAATGGAGTTTGGGCTCCTGCAAAATGAGGAGGACGGCCATGAAAATGGAGAGAGAAACTTGGGAGTTGTGATACGGACGTGGAATTCCGCGAGCGGTCGCATCAAGCTATCAATCGCCATCCTTGGTTTGACCCTTGCCCTGGTTGCTATTGGACTCCCGATTTTTCTTTTGACCTCAAAAACGGGGGACAGTACAGGTAGGTATTTTTTATTCTTGTCTTTATTCGTCCAAAAAATCAATCTGGGTTTTATAAGTAAGTGGCCCATACAAACTAAAAGTCCGGCGAGAATTCGGGTACAACAAATCCAACCCGAATTCGGCCTTTAGTTTTTGTGCGGGGGTAGTTTGATTTTTTGACCTTTGACCTTTTAGATGTTGAAAAAAGCGATTGTCTTTCACCGGATCACCCAATTACTCGGCGAGCATTTGACATGCTGGCTTCTATGGATGAGTTGGTTGACCC
>JAQIVE010007459.1:0-10422 GCA_034698285.1 Sminthurinus bimaculatus
ATTTTCGGACTTCAAGAAAGGCTTCTAATTTTTTTCAAAATTTTCGAACCACCGATTTGGTCACAGGAATTTTTAAAAAAATGTTATGAAAATTTTCCACGGTTACTGGATACAGGGCTGGGATATGGTATTTTTCTATGAAATTTGCGTATTTTTACAATACATTTTACGTGGATCAAAGACAATAGCAAAAAGCTTGGATTCGGGACTCTTTGACACAATTTACATTCGTATTGTACTTGCTAACTCTCAATACGTCGCCCAGTATTGACGTTGACCCGGGAAAAATTTCCTTGACCTTGACCTTTCCCTTGCTCTGCTGCTGTTCTGCTGACCTCCCATGGAAATTGACGGTGGCCTCAAATCGAAAGTCTCCCGGCCTCACTGTGAAGCCCACGATGTATGTCGAATCCAAATTAGAATTGGCCTCTGACCCGGTCACTGGATTCTGGGTTTGACCCACGGTAAACCTCGCGCCCGCGGTCACCTCCTTGACCTGGAGCTGAGAACACTGACTGGGAATCTCGGCGTTGATGTTTTTGACCACAAAGGATGCTGCTTCCTTTAGCTCCGGACTGTCCAGCGGGATTGCCGCGGGAGCGGAGCAGGCGCAATATGAGGGCGAAATTCCCGCCTCGGGGCAAGTTCGCGAGTCCGGAACTAGCCGAAGAAGTGACTGCCCGAATTTTAGTTGCCCGGATTTTGACTCATCCCGAAAATTGACAGTTTCAGTCGGTGTGAATTCGTCGAGCAGGTGGGAAAATGTGTGGTACACATCAAAAGGGGTCAGCAGACGTCTGCAAATACAATTACCCGCAAAATTTCAAAAATTGTCCGGTTTTTTGAAAAAAATGGTAAAATCACCGATTTTTTAAAAATTACCGGGAATTTGTCTGCAAGGCGGAGACCCACTCGGGGAATTTTAATTTAATGATCGGTGGCAAGAAAATAGAAAGCCAGGGAAGTTTGTCCTCAAACCAGCCGATGGGAGTTTCCCGAAAATCCCCGAATCGAAACCCGTGGTCGCCCATCACCAGCAAAATGGAGTTGTTGAGGTCAATCCGCTGGAGAAGGTCAGCGAGCGTGTCATCGGCTGTTTGGAGGTCGTTCATGCTGTCGTGGGAGAGACCGGTCGTCCAGGAGTAGAGAAAAAGCGGGACTTTTTCTTGTCCGGACATTTCCAGCAAACTTTCAAAATACTGGAAAATTTTCTCGTACGGCGCCTCCGACCCCGCGCACTTTTTGGAGTAGCGCTGGAACTGCAAAAAATATTTTAGTTTCATAATCGGAAATTTAAAAAAAATCATTTTCGTTTTGTCCGGTTTCAATTTACCGTTCCAAACTGGACAAAATTCTTCTCGGCATAAATTGGGAGCATAAACGGTCTCAAATAGTAGTCGACGGGCTGCCGGACAAATCCGGTTTTGAGGTAGTGGAAAGTTGCCATGACCGGACTGTCTTCGAGAAAACCGGTCAGATAGTTGGCGGCGCTAAATCGTTTCCAAATAAACGGGCAGTCGTCCATCGGACTTTCGTAGGAATTCCAGCAGATTTTCTTAAACTCTTCCTCCGAATGCCCCGTCGTAAACGGAATCGCATTGGGAAATGTGTTCTCTCCGACTGTCCGGAAACCGGAAAAACAAATTCGAAACAATCGGTTAGATTAAAAACGCTGTTTTTCGAATTCGGGTAGCAAAAAAACCCCTAATTTTAGGATACTTGACGGAACCTTTTGTGTACCCGGACATTTCAATGGAACCAAGGTCTTGGAGAAACTTCCGGGTTTTGTTTAGATGCCGGATGAAATTTAGCCGAGAAACGGAGTCAAGGCCGAGGATCAAAATATTTGGTGGAGTTTCCGGTTCTCTTCCGGTTTTTTCGGTTTTATCGCCTTTCTTTTTCTTCCAAAACTGAATTTTCCGGGACACGTTTTCGCTTTTTTCGGACTGGGCAAAAGCGTGATAATTTGTGTAGATGAGATCGTCAAACAGAAAAAAATATTTTCGGTAGCAGAACACTTTGATGAACTCTGCCTTGACCGGTGTCCGTTCGTCGGTGAGCCGGTGACATTCTTCAGAGAAACTGATAGGCCAAAGGTCAAAATTTAAATCAATCGTTTTGGAATTATGTTTTGAATTTAACCGGAAAATTTGCGTCTTAAAATTAGAAATTCAATTAACCGGAAGCGTCGATCGGCTTCAAAGTCAAAATTTTCGAAATTTTGTTCGACCCTGAAAATGGTTTTGTAACAGCATGAAATCGAATCCTTGGAATAGCCCAAAATTTTAACGGCGGTCTCGTTCAAAACTAAAATCTTAAGCACAAATTATTTTTTTAACCTTTTTTTAAAAAAACCTCCCTTTTAATATCCGATTCGACATAAAGAAATCAAATTTTCCCTCGTTTAAATTTTTTTGCATTACGTTTTTCCGCGTAAAAGTTAGCCGCCCATATTTTGCTCCGCAGTCAAATTTCGTCGCGTTCCCTATAAACGGCAATGCGGATTTGTGGAAGGGGGGAAAGTTCAAAATTTTGCAAAATTTTGTGTCCACCAAAAATCCCGCTGATTCGATTTCCGACGAGTCAAGGAAATCTATTCAAACAAATACATACTCAAATAAATATTAAACATCAGTTTTTATGCCTTATTTTTAAATTTTCCCGGGTAATTCAAAAAACCATTTAAAACAATATTCATGGTTCTTACAGTTTGTCGCCTTTGGTGTTGGTTTTCCCGCCTTGAGCATATACACGAGATGAAAATTGGCGGTGCAAACTACGGCAAAAAGAGTGAGCCACACAATTAAAAACTTTAATTTCAAATCAATTTTATTCCACACTAAAAAGAATCTCCTGCCCAATTTCATGATGTTCACAAATAAATGCACGAAATTCTGGCTGATTTAAAGAGTACAAAAATAGTAACTACAAATGGAATAAAGTTTTGCATAAATGGCCAAAAATAATCAACGCCTGTGGTTTACAGTTACAAATAATACATAGTTGTGTGTAAAGTGTAAATGAACCGGAAATTGGAAACTTGCCGTTTGCCGGTGACTAACTGGACTCTATCTATCTATGTATGTGTACAAATGTGTGCGTAATATTATGTGGTCAGGCATCAAAAAAATTGTCAGGAAATATTAAATGTGTACGTGTGTACATACGGCATAAGACGGAATCGATTTGGGGTTTGGAGTCTATCTTCTTATCTCCTTTTCCGTTTTTCACTCTATCGTCCGATAAGAGTTATCAGCACTTTTTACGCTTTTTTATAAAGTAGCTCGAGAGATATATGTATAGCACATGATATTGCTCATGTCGTCATTCTTCATTATTCGAAATCTTGTAAATTCCCGCTCCCCACGTTTTTAGAGGCGGGAAAAAACAATCCTGAAAGGGCTAACACAGATTTTGGGCCCCATTTCAAGTTTCAAGCATCCTTTTTTCATTTTATGTATTTATTATGGTAAAAAAGGCGGCAAGGTTTAAAAGTCCCTTTTTCTACCTGGACTGTATGGATTATTAAAAATGTATGTATTTAGTGTTTAGATGCAGAGATTAATAATTAAAACAAAAGGAAAAGGCAAAATTACCTTCACACACATAATTCCTACCAAATCCCCATTCAAATTCCCCACATTCTTTTAAAAGTCCTCTATTCTTCTTCATTTATTCTAAGTACAAGCAGACGCTGAGAAAGTCAATTAGTCCATAGCTTCCTTTTCAAAACGTTTTTTTTTGCGGGACATTCATTAAGAGTAGATACAAAATATAAAAATTCATACAAAAATTGTCGAGACGCGGATTATTAAGGATGTGTGAGCTGGATGTGCTAAAAAGGGGAAGAAAGGCCCGAAGACTGATCTGGTCTCAATTCACGGACGAAGACGAGCCCATCTCGGACAATGAAGAGTACGACTTTGACGCCGCCTGGGACGAGGCCAACTATCAACATGCCGGGGAAATTTTAGAGGTTTGAATTGAAATGTGTTCATGAAATTACCAAAACTGGACATAAATATAACTGTTCATTGTAGTTTTTGGAATCTAACTATATACACGATATGTACTTTTGTTAAAAATAATAGAAATTTTGGGATTCGTGTGTGTGTATTTATGTAGGAAAGATTGCGGCAACTACGGCGGGAGACGCAAATAGAGTCCTGGAAGTTTTTTGTCGAGGTAGAACTGCCAGCTATCATCATGGGGGTGGTTGCAGGCATCATGCTTGTGGCTTGTCATTACCATTTCAAGGTTGTCATGTGAACTCATTTAACTTAGGTTGACAGACTGGGATGGTGCCCAGGCCCAGTCTGTCAACTGGAAAATGAATCGAGATAAGTATACATGTACATACATATTTGTACAAGCTATGTACAAAATGTGACATTTGTAAGTTTCATTTTTTTTAGCAAATTAAATTTTCAGTTCAAAAAATATGTACACACATGAAAGACAATGTAAGCTGCCCAGTTTTCCCCCCGAATTTTGACCCTGGACAAAAGAAAAAGAATCTCTTGTGTGCCCGTCGTTTTTCTAAAGCAGCCTAAACTCTATGAATCTATCTGTGCATCCTTTTACTAATTAGTTGTAAGCTACAAATAAATGAAGCACAAATAAATGAATTATGCAATAAATTATGTATGAAAACTTGCTAGTCATAATTTTAATCAATTAGTCTGATTTTTAATGCCCTTTGGCTATGGCATAAAAAATTTAAGTTGGTTATTTTCGAGGCTATAATGAGATATTTCAACGCCGCTAAAGGTTGATTCGAGTTTTCATGCAGCTCCATCCAAGTCCATAATATTTATACTATATACATAAATATCTTCCACATAAAAGCAAATGTTATCCACATTAAATTAACTCAAAATTTATATGTTCAAGGTTTGAAGGCAAGCTTTTTAAATTAGCTGTTGACTGATTTTATTTTATCTTCTGTAATTATTATTAATATTGTAATAGTATTATAGACATTACATTTAGACATTTTAAACGAATCTCAAAATGTTATGACATATTTATTTAATTAAGTGAAATTAATTCGTGTTTTTAAATGTGAAGAAAAGTGTTTTACAACTTCAAATAAAGTACTGACTTTTTATGACTACAGTACAATTGATGTACTACTTTCTCCAAAATGGACCAAAATACCTTTTACCAGTGATTTTTTTTACCTGCGACTCGACCGTCTGATATAAACTGACTGGCGTCTGGAATAGAGACGACTTCGTCTTGATTGGTTCATTTGGTTAATAAATGCAGTATTTGGGTGACTGCGAAGAATTTTTGCGGTAGAAATGATGGAGACGAGAGTAGGGACAATAGTGACGAACCAGGTGACAAAGTTCATGATTTGGCAGGCCACCATTACATGTATCACTTTAAGTCCTTCGTCATCAAACATTAAATGTATGCTCAGGCACGTCCAGAAAAGAGAGCATGTTGCCGATGAGTTGATGATCCAATCTCCGATTTCAAAAGAGTGAAGGGAGTCCTCAAGCTCCTGTACCAATCAATAAAAGAGAATTCACGAGGATTCTTTCATTTGCATGAAAATATAAACATGTAAAAAATCAACTTACTCAGTCTCTTTTGAACCAAGTTAATCCAGGATTATATGACGGATCCAAAATGTCTCTCGAATCCGACTCCCTTTTCTCCACAATCTACAACCTATTCAAAGGTGCAAACAAATTACATGAGCATCAAATTAGCTGTCAATTTCATAGTAAAATACCCACCAACGTATTTTTATCATACACATACATATTTATGAGCATCAACAGTCATTATTGTTACACACATATTATACATAAATAGATACACACAAAGTCTCTGCTTTTATTAAAATGGTGATTCAATTTCCACTTTCTCCATGCTCGCTAATGGCAAAAGTAAAATTTGGATCGCCATTTCAATAAAAAATGGGGAGTACACACAGTCATACATGCATGAATACATATGTACATATTATATAGAATTAGTTAGTATGAATTTCAATATTAACTAAGTACCGTTTTATTAACGTGCATACTTTGTAAATAAAATAAAATGAATGTAAAAAACAAATGAATGTTTACCTTTATTTAAGGATCAAGTGTAGACAAATTGGAGCAAGTAATCAAAATTAAAAATCCAATTTAATTTGTCGTGTACTTATTTACACACAATTAACAATGTTCTCCTTAGGTTGACTAAAACACAGTTTATTTGAGCGCCGGTCTCTATTTTTTTCCAGGAACTTTACCAAACAACTCGGAAAAGTGAAGGGTCGGTCGGTAGCTAGGTATAATATGTAGTATGTGTGTACTTATGTAAGTAAGTAAGTTAGTTAGTTGATATACATAGTTCAGATAGCTGAGTTGTAAGTTTAAATATACCAAAAAAATTCCCTTGGCCCTAAATATAATACATTTATAAATATGTATGTATGCATTACCGTGACCATCCCTGCAGATTTACATATTATAACAGTCGTCCACTCACAATTACATATTATTGTAGATATACGTATATTTACCAGAACCCTTTGCAGTCCTCTGGCCAAAATAAGGAAGGAGATAAGATTATAATGACGGGTATTTATATTTACATATCTATGTATCTACTGCATACTCTTTTCCAGAGCTAACTGCAAGCTCACACAATGCATAGATAGAGCCTAAATCTTTTTTAAAATTGACATTTTGTCTCGATACATATATAAATACATTCCGTGCTCAGTATAATACATTATATTATCTACTTTTTTTTAGTACATACATACATACATACATACATACATACATGCATACTCTTGAACATGTGAATTCTCTTGAGCCGAGGAGTACAAATAGTCCAAAACTGCGTACATTAGATAATTATGTATGTACACCTATACATACATGTATTTATGCATATTCCATTTTATTTATTTATTGATTTAGTGATACTTTGTTGTAACTTGTAACACTCAAGTCCACATCTAATTGCAAGCGAGTGAATTAAAATATGAAGATGAGATGATTGACATAATAAGGTAGAGGATTGTCCTTGGAACGGTCCGGGTAGCCACTTTTCAACGTCCATTTTCCACCAAACGGCGAACAAATTGTTCATTTTTCCTTTTATTGGATTCCCCATTTTATTGGATTTTTAATGCATAATTACATAAAATGACAAAAGCCCCACTTTTCTTCGGCGTTTCCCCTTTTCATCATCTTTTGCTCCTGTTGTTGTTGTTGTTGTTGATGATGATATTTACGGGATTTTGGCTGTGTGTGTGGTGTGGCTCTGCTCGCACAATTACACTTGGATTCTTTTTTTATCTCCTCCCCGGCTATAAAATGTGGTGTGCGATGAGTATTTTTGTACACATATTTCTGGCTAGACAAAGACCATTATACTAATAACACAGAGTCTGAATGTGTGTTCCCTGTGTATGTATGTATGTATGTATGTATGTATTTATGTATGAGCCCAAGGAAATCCCCGAAAAATCCGGATCGAGAATTGGGAATCGATTCCTCGGTGAGATGACGAGTATTGTGATTTTTTGATTGCATACATACATAAAAATACACATTTGTAACTAATTTGTATTGGCATCGATGGAGCAAAAAAATCTAGTCAGTTCAACTTTTGCAAGTGTGAAGCACGGAAGGGGAAACAGTTGCGAGAAAAGTGCAAGTATGCATAAAGCGTAAAAGGCACAAAAACTTTTCGACTTGAACTCTGGATTTATTTTGTGTAAAAAAGTACAAGAAAATAATTGTTTATTGCAAAAAAATTAGTGTGTGGTAAAATCCCGGTAGAATTTTCAAGATGCCCGTTGCATTCTTAACGTGAGTTGATTAAACCAAAAATTAAGTATCAAGTTGCCCATGCTTTTGTTTTTATTCCGTTTTTGCGAATGCATGTATGTATTTACTTTAGGATGGAGTTTTCTCAGCCCTCTCCAGCGATGCCGAGTCCGGCTCCGAACATTCGGATAGTGACGGCCCGCGGACTTAATGAGGAGGAGAAGGCCGCATTTGCCAAGAAACACACGATCCACATGAAGCAGGCCTACACCAACACTCACAACAAGGGGACCCCACTTGAAGATATGCTCAAAGGTACAAACATTTTTTACAACGAAGTTTTTAGTTGGAAAAAGATATTTAAAAAAATTAATAATGTCTACCCTTAGAAAACAATTTCACCATAGAATCTCACGATTTCGGTCGAAAACTTTATGTACCAATTTTTATAAGATTTCGAGGAGTTTGAGGACTTCCCTTACAAAAAATCTTGGCAAATAATCTCATGATAATCTGACACGAATTTGGTAGAAAATCGTGTTATTTTGGTCGAAAATCCTTTTAATTTTGATCGAAAATCCTTTTAATTTTGGTCGAAAACCCTGATATTTTGGTCGAAAATCCTTTTAATTTTGGTCGAAAACCCTGATATTTTGGTCGAAAATCCTTTTAATTTTGGTCAAAAATCTGCTTAATATTGCTCGAAAATCCTTTTAATGTTGGTCGAAATTCTTTTGAACGTTGGTCGAAAATCCTTTTTATTTTGGTCGAAAATCTTTTTTATTTTGGTCGAAAATCTTCTTAATTTTGGTCAAAAATCTAGTTCATTTTGGTCGAAAATCTAGTTCATTTTGGTCAAAAATCATCTTAATTTTGGTCGAAAATCTTCTTAATTTTGGTCGAAAATCCTTTTAATTTCAGTCGAAAATCCTTTTAATTGCAGTCGAAAATCCTTCTAATTGTGGTCGAAAATCCTTTTAATTTTGGTCGAAAATCTTCTTAATTTTGGTCGAAAATCTTCTTAATTTTGGTCGAAAATCTTCTTAATTTTGGTCAAAAATCTTCTTAATTTTGGTCGAAAATCTTCTTAATATTGGTCGAAAATCCTTTTAATTTCAGTCGAAAATCCTTTTAATTGCAGTCGAAAATCCTTTTAATTGTGGTCGAAAATGTTTTTAATTTTGGTCGAAAATCCTTTTAATTTTTTTGTCAAAATTAATTAAGTAAACATCAAAAGTCTTGAACATCAAATTTTGTCGAATTTCAACGGTTTTATTGAGTTTCCATACAGAAAAATCTTATGCAACAATTTAATGAGATTTTAACACGACTTGGGTCAAAAACCTGAATAATTTCTTATAAATCTTTTTAATTTCAGTTATCAGTTTTCCTTGACATATTTTTCTAAGGGTAACCTCAAAAACTTGTTTATTTTTTCATAATTTTTGCATACAGACGTTCCGGCAATGCTCTCAACCCTGGAGTCCCTTGGCTATCGCGTAATCAGTTCCACGTCCAATTCCATTTTCAAAATGCGGGATCTCCCCGAGCCCGTCATCCGAGACTGCTACGTATGGACACTATCAAAACCGGAGGAACCGAAACCGGAGCCCAAGCCCGTGGAGGCGAAAAAAGAGGTCGCCAGTCCAGAGGAAGAACCAGAAAATTGAAAAAATTCCCTCAATCCACCCGATTTTATCACATACACATGTAATGTATGTATTATGAACTATATTTTGAATACTTACTTACTTACACAATAATAATAATAATATCTATGTAGGTATATTGAAAAGCCTTTACAAAGACATTAAGCTCTTCCTATATTTACATAATATGTATATTGTATATATACTTGCTACATTATCCCAGTCTAACAAATTGTGGAAAAAAATCCAATAAACTTGATTCTTTATTTGTATCAACGCCCACACACATAAACACAAAAATCCTGACTTTTGTTTCTTTCAGCGTAAAAATTTATTGTCAATTATTAAAGACGACCACACATGTGTTCTTTTCATGTGAGAACGTCTCTCTCTCTGTTTTCCAACTAGTTGACAATTTGTAAATTTGATCCATTCAATTACGCGCCGAGGGTAGGGTTGGATGCCAAAACAGATTTTCTGTGTGTATTTCTTTACGTTTACTTGCTAAAAAATTTAAATTGGATTGCGTATAATGATTGGGGCAATAAATATTTGATAGTTGAGTGAATTGGCGACAAACGAGCGAGAAAAAACGTGTAATCCTGTCAGACCTCTGCCACAGTTAAATTCTCCAAGGCCTTCATAAAAACCAATACATTCATTGATAAGTGACAAATAATTGATGATTTGCCAATAATCGGGAATCGCTGGATCGTACAGATCTTTGCAAAATACACACAAAATCCTGAGGATAAACGAACCATGCCAAAATAACAAAATTCCAAGCAGAAATCATTTAAAACACAAAACTACCTTTAATACTGTAAAAATCACTGTATTGAAAAGAGCAAAGCTAGCACTCATGCTCGCTGCAGCTAGCATCAGATAGCAAAATAAAAAATAAATTACATAATATTTCAAAACCTCGCACACTTTTAAAGGAAATCTACAAGTTGAAATTACTATAAAAGTTGAAAAAGATT
>JAQIVE010007460.1:0-10420 GCA_034698285.1 Sminthurinus bimaculatus
GCATATACCACCAAGCTGCGCAGAACAGAATGCTTATTGATGGGCCGGGTGTCGCACTATTCGAGAATATACGGTACTTCTCTTTTTTCCTACCAAACCTCTTCCAACATGGTAGTGATAGATTGGACTCGTTTTTTGCATATTTATTTGTACGTGTATAGTAGACACTATACTTTAAGCATACATCATGCTTTTGATTACAATTTGTGTTAGCAATGTCTACACTATAATCCGTGCGTATTGTGTCTTGTGTCTATATCTGTATACTCAAACTCTTATATATTCTCCGTGGGACTTTTGTTTTGTATCGATCCGAATTTGATCTGAATATAAATACATTATGTACCCATGTATACAGAAGTATGTGTCAAACCCTTCTCCGTTGTCTTATACCATCACCACCATCACCTTTTTTATTTATGTAAAACTTTTAGCTGAGTGAAGCAGTAAGTCTCGATGTGTTTGCATATTTTCTGAGCTTAAGTCTGGCAAAACTATCCCCATGTGTGAAGTTCACACTGTGCAAACTATGCAATATTTGTACAATACAAAGTATACGACGTTATATTTTATATATTTAGTAAATGCCGGCACTATGAAATACATGGACGCATAAAAAGTTGTAGCAATACGAAGTGCACTAGAATTTATACACAATACCGACGCCTACGCCTCAAACCAACCTAAAAGCTACACTCGCAGAAAAAGAGAGACATGGGCCAAATCGCTAAAATCGTTAAAAGCCCTAGGTACATGAGTTGCTTATCTTATAGTGCATATACGCATGCAATACCACCATGCATTCCGTTACATTATTGCAGACAAGTATGTACATTTGTGCATGTATAATGTACATACATACGACGAGCTTTGTGTACAATTGAATTGAATTGTGTTGTATGCTCTATGATGTTGATGATGATAATGGCGGTGGTGGAGAGAAAGGAATATGGATTGTGCGATTTTATATTTGATAGAGCACGCATGGTAATATCAAACCCAAATATAGGATCCACATTCGCAATATAAACTGTATTAAAAGTCGTTGTGTAGATGTTATATTTGTTTGAGTCGGGTTTGATATAATATAATATATGAAGGATGAATGGAAATTTTTACAATGGTTCATAACAATATAAATGTTAGTGTCGCTTCATATAAAATATTTATGTAGGAGCAGAGTCACATTTGATGTGTGGTGTAATATACATACATACTATATCTGCATAAAATGCAAAAGTTCGAAGACTTTTAGAGTATATATGAAAATGTATATGTGTGTCGTGTGTATGCTGTATAATGTATAGCATGACTATTTGTTTTGTTTGTGAGTTTATATACACATGATGTTGCCCACACAAGGCCTAAAAGGGGAATAGACCTGTTCTGTTTAGAATAAAGAGTTTTGTATTACATTCATTTTATTAGTATGAATTTGATACACATGTCCACTGATGGATAGTAAATATAGAGCCAAAACTCTAGCCAGTGGAATTAGTATAATAATGTAGTATTGTCGAAACACTTTCTCCGCCCATTTTTGATGGAACGATCATGATCGAGATGGTGATAATGATGCGAGTGCCATTAGAATTGAGAAGCAGTATAGTAAAAAAATATACGGTTACATATTGCATATTATACATATTGTTGATGCATCAATGGAATATGAAAAATCATATTATAGTCACATGTCATGTTTTGGCTTAGATTTAGAATGGAGGTGCGGAAGATGAAAGGATATTATAGCAATGGAAAGGGATGATAGTTTATGATTTGTGACCATTGAAATATTGAAATTAATGTGTTTATGCATGCAGTATAGGAATAATCGAATACTAGTAGTCTAATTTGTGTGTTTTTTTTGTTAAAAAAGGTTATACGCCGAGATATTGCCAGGACGTACCCCGAACACGATTTCTTCAAAGAGAAGGATGGATTGGGACAGGAGTCATTGTTCAATGTGATGAAAGCCTACTCGCTGCATGACCGCGAAGTTGGCTATTGCCAGGGTTCCGCATTCATTGTGGGTCTTTTACTCATGTGTATGCCAGAAGAGGAGTCCTTTGCTGTCGTCGTGAAACTCATGCAGGTAAATGTTTATAATAAACATGTTTGTAATAATGATATAATAATAGTAATTGTAATCAGCTCAATATTACGTTTTAATGCTCTATTTATGAATCAAGACATGTTAATATATTGATGATATACGGTATATGGCGTTAAATTATGTTTTCAATATTTTTTGGCCCCTTTTTCCGAGATGTTCATATATAAACAACATATTTCTGAAAATTTATTATACGTACGTATGTATGATCCCCTAAATTAAAATTGTTTGAAGTTTGTTTTGACGACCGAAATTGGTTTCGTGCACGACTTCAGTTTTGAATATTCAAAGTCCCTGAAAATATGCTGTACAATATTTCACGCGTCACCTTCGTCTCATCATCCTTTTATTATTGAAGAGTAAAGAAACGAATGATGCGCAGTAACAATGCAACAATGATGATGAACATGAATGTATGAAGTTGCATAATTTCTCTATAACAAGTCGAGAAGGAATAACAATAATAATAGTAATCTAAGGGACCTTGTGTATTGTTGTATGTTGCCATTGGCTATTTTTTCCGTATGGACAAGAATCAAATTTCATGATGTGGTACATAATATTGCTCTACACGAATATTAAGTAGTTATTTCGTTATGTATCATACTATTGCTGGACTTATAAATACTAAATACTATGATGTGATATTTTCCAAAAAAAACCTATGGAGTGTAAGTAACCTATACCATTGTTGCGCTGAAATGTTGTGCGACTGAAGTTGTTGCTGAAACGAAGGTTAATATCATTTAATATCATGGTTAATGGAAGGTCATTGGCCAATATTCCATAACAATGGAAATAATCTACGTTTCAAAGCATCAGGTCAGTATCGAGTAACCCAGAATATAGAATATATATTATGATGATTCCGAAGAGCTATTGAATTTTTTTTTATAGAATGAAGTCGTTTATTAGGAATTAGGAATGTTACTGCTAAATACGGTGAATTTGTGTAGGACAAAATAATACGTTGATTTTGACATTTTATTCGCAAGCTGGCCGGTGCATTAGACATTAGGTTTTCAGTATGGAGCATGCGATTGAGTTTACTATTTCTTTACTTCATCAGCGTTTGCGTTAAAACTTTTAATTACATAGTATATTATTATACTGGCCATGAAAATCATCAGTTCAACAATGATTCGGAAGTTTTCCAAATACTTAAATGTGAAGGTGTGCTTTCCCAAACGGCCAGTTAATTACTTAATTTAATTACTTTGGCCATGTTTACTATTGTAATTGATCTGTAGTCATACATGGAAAGTTATTCTGATGTTCTTGTTTTGTCTTTTTTCTGTGTATTTTAAAGGATTACCGTCTCCGAGAGATGTTCAAACCTTCCATGGCCGAACTTGGGCTGGTCATGTATCAATTAGAAATGTGTGTCCAGGTAAGCATTGATCTTCGTTTTTCTCTTGAATGATCTATTGACTTAAATTGCAGTAATGTTGTGTATAATGGTAACTGGTAACGAGCAGGAATATGATCATGCGTTGTCCATAATATGGTAGCATACATATGTTGGAAATAAATGCCGTAAAGAGAAATTGAAAAGGGGCGAGATCACATTTTTTAAAAATATTGTGGCGGTCTGGGTTCGTTCCCTCAGGAGGGGAAGAGAAGTTGTAGTGACCCAGGTTCGTTCCCACAAGGGGGAAGGGGCCAATTTCGGTCGCACCGAAAGTTAAATTAGAGCGCGCTCTTCCCGGTCTCGGGGAGAGGCTGAAGTCCCAGTAAGGTCCTTTTGTTCGGGGAGGTAAAAAGGGGGAGAGAAAAATATGAAGAATATATGTGAAAAGATGTGGGCTACTTACGGCGTTCGGGTGAACTGGAGTTTGTTACTTTTCTCGTTTTTTCAAAAAGATTGGATTTTTATTCAAAGAGATTTGAAAATGGAGTAGGAGAAGAAGTTGGAGAGAGAGTGCGTGCGAGCGTAAGAGTGTGTCCTTTGGAGGAAAAACTTGTTGTTTTTATACGCATCATCCCGGACTCGAGTCGAAGGCAATGAAAACGCAATTAGTGCGTAATTATGTTATTCTCCACTGGAATCCTGGTCTTAATTGATTCCAGTGGAAATCAACGCTCGTTTGGAAATCTCCAAACGGCCCTAATTGACTCCAGTGGAGAACAACAATCGTTTGGAAATTTCCAAACGAGGTCGATGCTCATCATTGCCCTCATCAACTCGGTTCCGGGAAATCCCTAATGACTCTGCTCCAGAGTCACACACGCCCCCCCTCCAACGTCTTGGCCCCCAAGACAAAAAAATGTAATTTAATGAATACAGTTTACATATAGTTCATAAGATATTGCTGGCGCTTTTATTCGAGCGCTTTTTCAATTTCGGCGTTGGTGCGAGGGACGGAATCGGGATCCTCGTCCCCCTCCAGGATAGTTTCGACGTCGAATAATTCCTCGACGAGCTTCTTGGTGGATATGCGGGAGCTTCCCTTTCTATCCGTTTTGGGCCGGTGTTCCTTATCTGGGTTCTCCGCCGAGGATGAAGAGACCTGGGGCTTCTGGGGCGCGGGAGCGTCGGTGGGTGCCTGAGGAGCGTCAGGTGCGGCTGGTTGGGATTCGGCAGGTGGTGTAGTGGCCCGGGGATGAACGATGTCAGGGGTGTCCGGGCTGTGAGGGTGTGGCGTTGTAGGGCTGGTCGTGGAGGGTGGTGTGGGGGAGGAGCTCTTGTTTCTGGTGGTTGTTGTTGGTTGTGGCGGTGACGGGCGCTGTGGATGGTCAGCGTTGGTCCTGCGGTTGTGCTGCGGGCGGTGGGTTTGTCTCCTGGAAGGTCGTCCTCGTAGTTGCTCCAGCTCTTCTTGAGCCTTGGAGAACTTGGATTGGATGGTCTTAAGTTTGGCATCCAGTCCCGAAATTGTAGCCCGGGCGTCATCGAGGGACCTCTGTTGGTTTTTCAGGGTTAGGTTGTGTGCTTCCTCCTTAGCCAAGCAGGAGCTCCGCTCGGCCTGAAGTTCAGCCTCAATGGCTGTCTTTCTGAGTTCGGCGATTTTGACTCGTTGTTCGAGTCCTTTTGTTTTAGCCGAGAGATCGGCGTATTTAAGCTGGATTTCACCGTACCCTGGTGGGTCGATGTCGAAGACTGAACGGTTCGCCTGTAGGGTTTTTACCTGAGCTTTGAGGGAGTCTTTGTCTTGGCTCAGGGTGACTAGTTCTGCAGCCTGATGCTTGGTCAGTTTTTTATATTTTACCGCCGTTTGGGTTTCTTGGGTGAGTTGGGCTTGCAGTAAGTCAATCTGGGCTTGTTTGCTTTGCAAATCGTCGTGGTGGGCTCGTAGCGACCGCTCGCTTGGTTGATCGTGGGTGTTATCTTGCACCCGATTTTGGGGAAGGATAAAGGGGCGACCGTTCGCGATGCTGTCGAATTTTCGTCGGATTTGGACTTTTTGTGTTTTGAGGATGTCTTCAAGCTCGGTGGCGTCATCTAAGGAAGTGAACTCAATGTCGGGGATATGATGTAGGATCATCTGGCTGATGAATTTTAGGGTGTTTCGTCGTTCGGCTATAGCAGGGAGGATGAGCCGGTACACTCGAGCCAGTGTCACAAGACATACTCGTTTCCGCGTTTCGTCGGTCAAATTTTCGATCACCAGGTTGAGGAAGTTGGAGAAGGTGAAGATAAATTGGAAGTAATTATCGGGGACACGCTTGACCGCGAGGATGGTGGGCATATTTTCCATTAGATGAATGCACTGTACGTGCGGCGGGCAGGGCTGTTCGGTTAGAAGATTGATTTCGTGGGACCTTGAATTTCGATGAAAGTGGGATGGGGAGGGTGAAATGCGACGAGGTCGAGGTGTTCGATCTGTCCGAGGTGACGATGGTCGCTTCCTCCCACTGGACACAGCAGCTGGTCGTCGTGGTGCGGTAGGTTGTCGCCATGTTGTTTTAGGAGGGTCACGATTGAGCGGGCGGCCTCGGGAAGGTCGTGTGGTGTACCCATAGTTGGGTTGGCGAGGTTGGAACGGAGGGGTTGAATCCCATGCAGAGTCGTCGGAGTCGTCAAAATGGATGCTACTCAGCGGAACGGGTTTAGGTGGGTGGTCGGGGCCATGATGGCCGTTCATCATTGTTGGATCCTGGTACACAGGAATCCAAGTAACTCCACCGGTAGTCGGTGGTCGTGAGCCGTCCGTCCAGGATGATCCAGTTTCGTGTTGGTTTGGAAAAGTGTTGCTCGTGGATTCCATCTGTTGTTGAAAAAAGAAAAGGAAAGAACAGAAGTGGTTGAAAATGTGTCGTAAATTGGGTCGGCATTCTATCGGCAAGGGGTCCTAGTGTTTTGCGGGGTTATTTTAAAGGGGTGGATCTCTTTTTGTAGGAGGAAGCTTGGGCTTCCGGGTCGATTAGAGATTCTTCCTCAATTGGGGCAGTGCAGGTAGCGAAGACACCATTGCCTCGATTGAGTTTATTGCCTTTTGGCATGTTCATGCCGCATCCGGACATGGTGGTCATTTGGGTATCATTTGAGGCCTGGGTCATGTCCGAGCGACCTGTGTCGCCTCGGCCTGGGTAGTTTTGAAACGGGATTCGGTACGCACCGTTTGCCCTAGGATTTCGGCGCGTCCAGTAGTTATAACAACTGGTCGAGCATTCCTGGAGAGCGTTCCAGATTTTTGGTAATAGGAGAAACATTAAACAGGAGATGATGAGGTATAGGAGGACCTCCACATGAGTGGGGATTTGACAAGTGGGCGTGCCATGCTTGACTATGTCTCCTTTGTGGTGGGAAGTTGCAAGAGGGACAAATTGGGCCATCAGTGCAGGCGCGGCTGCACGAATTCTGCGGACTTCCCAGAGAAGTCCTATGATGATGAGTGTAAGCCCGACTAACCAGAACCATACCAGTGGTGACTCATTCACCTCATCTACTACCCATTCATGTATGGTAAAATCATCGGAGTCATCGTCATCGTCATCCGTGGACAGAGGAAAGTTGTCCTCGGGGAGGTCATTGATGAACGAAATGGGGCGATAGGATGGGTTTCGCTTAGGGTCAAATGCTGTGCTAAGATTTAAAAAGTGGGGTCTTTGAGACCGCTCAGCATGTGTTTTGATCAGCAGCTCAGGGATGTTAGCCCATTGGGCTGGGATAGCATGAATGAGCTGGGACTCCTCGGGCCCTCCAGACGGGCAAGGAAATTTTGGACTGGCTAGAACGGTGTCCAGCTCCTGTAGCCGACAGCCACAGGGTAAGGTAACCTCGATATTTCCCTGTTTCGGAATGTTCCGTATAGGGTAAGTTACCCTTTTCGGAGGGTTGTGACATACTATCTCCGATCCTTCGCTTAAACGAGCGACGGAGAAAGTATGACTATCAAGTCTGGTGACTCGAGCTTGATTTGATTCCACCCGATGAAAAATGCAGGTTTTCTGCAAATCTTCCACCTTGCTTTCTTTAAGAATGGCGTCGATGCACGCCTTGTAGTGGGTTTTGGCGGCGGTATTTTCGGGGACGAGGCACATTCCTCGTTGTTCCGTATCGCAGTGTTTCGCCTCCTCGGCGTCAAATAAAACGATTTGGTTTCCCTGTCGGGCGACGAGGGAAGAAGGAAGATCGATGACGTAAGTTACGTTATCGAAAGCGAAATCGACTGGAGTTACTCGCAGTAGCTCCCAGTGGGCGTCTTTTCCCACGAAAGGTACTTGAAGTTGAATTAGAGTGCCGTCGAGGTGACCGAAACACTGGGTGAGCGGCAGTTTGTAATACAACTGAAACAATTTATCGGGAATGGCCAGCACTTTGCTGGACTCTTCCAACTTGTCCTTGAGTTCGTCAAGGGCAGTTTTTAGGTATTCCTTTGAGATGAACAGTTCCGAGAGAACTCGGGCACTGCACTGACTCTGGAGGTGGAAGTAGTTAGTTTGGATTAGGGAACTGGTAATGAGTTGGAAGGCGTCCGCGAGATTCATCGCGATATTCAAGAACATTTTGTCGTAGACGTCCCCGTACCCCAACAGGGAGTCTCGAACATCCTGCTCGACTTTGGCGACAAATTCTTGCATATCAAGGAGCTTTCCTTGGGTTACGTTCTCCATGTCGGAGATCCCGTATTGCAATGCAATCAAGTTGGAGTGGCTGTTGTGAAGGCTATTGCGGGTATTTTCGATGTAATTTTCCAGAGCCTTTTCCTCCTTTTCCAATATTTTCACCTCCCTATCTAGGGCGACATTACAGCACCAATGAAGAAAGTCCCCGACATAACTCTCTCGAGTTACTCGTTTCTTTCCGAGTTCGGACTCGGTGAAGTTTCCATATTGGAAAAAGGGAACATCGAACGGACTCATTTCCGTGTTCATTCGTTTAAGGAGCCCGAAGGCGTTTGAGATGAGGGGTTGGAGCATTTCAAGGGTAAAACATACCCCCGACTCTTTGGGTTTCCCGACACATGATGTGTCGTTGGATCCCCTAGCAAGGTTCAGGGATCGTGGTTCCAAAATATAATAGAACTGAGGGATTGAGCCCTCGTACAGGATGGTGTTCAAGATTGTGGTTATTCGCACGCCTTGATCAAAGTGGGTACCCGGCTCAATTTTTATGCCCTCGGTGAGGGTCAACGAGAGTACGACGGACAATATGGTGACGTGGGTAGACCGCATTTTCGGTTTATCTGTTTATGAAATGAGATTTAAGGTTTTTATTTTTAGGTTACATAATCTTTATGCCAAAAAGGCGGTCGTCGAACACGACCGGTTCGTGAGGTGCAGGGGATTGGAGAGTCATCATCCTCTTCGGAAGAGGATGAAGGACTGGGACTCGGAGATGGAATTGTTATTGGGGACTCTGGGTGCACCTCTGCTTGTGTGGTTTTTATCTCTGGCGTTTCCTCCGGTTCTGTCGTAGAACTTTCCGCCACTGCGGGGTTTGGTTTATCCGAGCTTTTGGGTGAGCTCGAAGATTCGGACTCCTCGTCCGTTTCCGGGGAAGTAGAGGTGTCGGACGAAGCCTTATAATAAGGTTTTATTCGAGTTACGTGGACAGTTTTTCCTTCACCGGTTGACCCGAGTTTTCGGATTTTAATATTTAAAGGAGATTTAATTTCGATTATTTCCCATGGTCCTGACCAATGGCGATAGAGTTTACGATTTAACCCTTCAGGGGTTGCGGGGGTGTATAGAAGTACACAGTCTCCTTTGTGATAAACCGCGCCTTTTCTGCCTCGGTTATAATATTTGGTATATTTGGCTTGGGCTTGGGAGATGGCTCTCCGTGCCTGGAGCCTAATTTTTGGGGCTTTTTCCATTTGTCTGCGGCGGTTTTCCGCACGAGGGGATAGATTGGACAATTCGTGATCAAAGAGCATAGTTGGTTTGCGGGCATACACCAGCTCAAATGGACTGCATTTGATGCTTTCCTTGTATGCGGTATTAAGGGAATAAATGAGGGGTTGGAGATATTTATCCCACTGATTTTGGTTAATGTTATCCATGTAACATCGGAGTGCAGTTTTGATGCAGTCGTTATTTCTTTCAATCGCCCCGTTGCATTGGGGCCGATACCCTGAGGTATGAAGAGGCTTTACCCCGGCTTGGGCGAGCATGATCGTGACGACCTTGGACAAAAAATTAGTCCCTCTGTCGCTCAAAATCGCGGCCGGGGGTCCTGACTTACATAGTATTTCTTCCATGATGAAATTTGCAGTAGTTACGGCTGTAAAATCGGGGATGGCTCTTCCCACCAGAAACTTAGTGAATAAGTCTACTGCTAGGATTATATATTTCGCGCCGTTGCTTGTGACGGGGAAGGGCCCCGATACGTCGATAGATATGAATAGTCCAGGGGTATCTGGGGGAGAGATAGGCTCAAGGAGTCCGGGGGGTGGTCGGATAGGTCTTTTAGACTTTTGACATTCTATGCAGCTTTGCACATATCGAAGGGTCACCATTGACATTTTAGGGAACCAGTACCGCGTTCTCAGACGTTCATATGTGACCTTAAAACCACCGTGGCCACTCGTCGGAACGTCATGAGCTTCATGAAGAAGAGTTTTTTGCATACTCTGAGGGATTACAAGGCGCGTCAGTCCGCGGTCTGTCCGAAATAGGACATTGTTTGTTATTTTGAAGAATTTTGATTTTCCTTTGTTTATTCGGTCAATTGCTTGCCGACAGAAGTCATCTTCGTCCTGCAACTGTTGCAAATCTTCGGATTCGAGACTGAAAACTGGAATATCGAGCTCTATTTCCGATTCCTCGGGGTTATAGAGTATCTCTCCCGTCTCAGTCCCTCCGAGATTCGGAACCAGTCTCGACAAGCTGTCGGCGTCCGAACTCAGTCTTCCGGCCTTTTGG
>JAQIVE010007461.1:0-10420 GCA_034698285.1 Sminthurinus bimaculatus
ATACTTTTGCCTTTATTCAGAGTTCACTTCATATATCCATTCATAGATACATGGTAGCAACCTCCCTTTGTTTATCACTTCATTATTTGTCCATTCGCCCATCAATAGTACTTGATAATAATTCTTCAGCATTTAGTTATATATATATAATATCCATAATATATAACATGGCGACCAAGAAAACCATTCTTTGAGTGGAAAATACGTGTTTTTCGTGAATTTTTGTTTGGGTGTAAATCAAAACACTTAAAGTTTACCACGATAGTGACACCTTTTTTGCAATTGAACTGAAATATATTGAAGTGAGAACTGAAAAAAAGTAAATTAAATAAACGGTGTGAACACTAACGCTTCCAGCCTGTGTCGTGCGGCCAACTTGCTTTTAAGCCAGCTAATTGTTTGATTGTCCATATTCACACCTTACATACCTTCCCCCGGAGAGTAAAAAGTGAACGGAGGAAAGGAGACGAGCCGGCGCCGCGCCTTGCCAATCCTGCCCATGTTTCCGAATTTTTACGGTAAAAAAGAATAATCTTATTGATTTTTTCCGGCCGAGGTATCAAACGAATCTCACTTGCATATTGAATGTTGGTTTATTGAAATAATAGTTAGCTAGCGAAAAAGGAGGACTTTTTCATATAATATTGAGAATTGCATAATAATAGTTTTTGGTAAAAGGAGGACTTTTACGTAATATATTGAGCATTTTGTCATAATTGAGTCAAGACTAAAAGGAGCACTTTTAGTTCATAAAATCTAAAAAGAGATATTTTGTAGGCAGAAAAGGAGTACTTTTCTAGCTAAAATAAGTTTGATTTAAATAGTGCAAAGGAGTCCTTTCACATTACATGTTGGTTAAATTGATGAAAAATAATTGCATACGTATGATTGATGTTTTGTTTCAATGACTCAGAATTTTTGAGAATATTCAGTAAGAAAAGTTTTTGTGCTAGCGCTAGCAAATAAATGACAAGCTGAGGATAGAATAAAAGAAAATATTTTGTTGAGTAATAGGAATCCTAGCAGCTGAAACGTTTCATTTGAGAAGGTTTAGAGAAATAAATAACTTGAGGTAGTTTGTCACCATACAACATTTTTGCTTTCGTCATATTTTAAATACCAAATCCCCACTTAAACAAACTGCTATCGATGAATAAGCTGAATCGTCATCATAACAATTCTGTCTTCAACAATTTACGACGACCGTCAACAATAATTATCAATGTCATCACCGTCTTAAAATAATACTAAAATAAATGAGCTCATCTAAAAAATCAAAGGGAGATAAGAAAAGCAAACCAATATTGAGATCAAATTCCTTCCACGCACCTTTTATTCGCCAATTAGGACATTTTGATATCTATAGACAAGACAATCAACAACAAAGCTCCCGTAGCAGTCAATCAACACCTGAACCTCATCACGAATTTGACCCGGCGATCCAATCATATCGACTTTCTCGACCATCAACACCTGACGCACCTTTTGTCAATCCTCATTATCAGAGCCCGTTGTTATTTCACACTCCTATTTCAACTCCAACTTCAGCATCATCTCAATTTGTATCTACAACTACTCCATTTAGATACCATTCAAGCTCATCTAGAAATAATTATCAGCAGTATCAACCATATATTCCATCTCCTCATCAACGACCGCCGCGGCCGCCACCGCGGACACTTGACCAAACTCTACAACAGCATCGAATCCCCGTTTCTACAGCAAGTTCTCACCCACCCCCACCGCAATTTACAACAATAACAACAACAGTTTCATTTTCAAGCCCTACAACTACCACAGCAAGTTCCAGTTCATCCAGCTCAACAGCAACAAGTTCAAGTTCATCCAGCTCAACAGCAACAAGTTCAAGTTCATCCACGTCAACGGCAGCAAGTTCGTCTACTACTACTACTACTACTACTACAACCAGCACAAGCACATCGACAACAACAACTAGCGGTACTTCTAGCTCAACATCAACACCAATAATGTCTCAACTTCCCCTCTCTTCTATCTTTGAGTCGGAAAAGCTCGAACCATTTGATCCAACCAAGCATAATCCAGTAACATTTTGGAGTGCTTATGAATTAGCAGCTCAATCAGCTCGATTCACTACTGATGAACAATTTAGAGATGGGTTAGTACTAGCACTTGGAATGATAGCTCGACGCTGGTTCAACCAGAAAATTAAAGGTCAAACATTGACCAAAGTTGAGTTGAAAACAGAATTCCAAAACCGATTCAAAGTTGACTCTACAATTGCCCTTTCCGAGTTAGAGAGAAGAAAGCAATCAAAAACTGAAACTGCCGACGAGTACTACATAGCTGTTATGGATTTGTGTGAGCAGTATGATGGCTCATTAACCGACAATCAAAAACTCACATACCTGAGAAAAGGACTCACACCGTTCTATTCCCAGCGTATGAGTGATCAAGCCGCAGCAGTAACTACTCCCGATGACTTTTTGACCGCCCTTCTTCGTATTGAGGAGAACGCTCGAATGTACAATAGAAATGAAATTGAGGAAATCAAAGTAAATATGGCCAAGCTAAATTTGGGTCAAAATAATCGACAACAACAGCCTCGTGACTCTCGTGGTCGTTTCCAAAGAGGAAACCGTAGCAACAACAATAGCCGAGGAAGTGGAGGCCGACCCCCGCCAACTAGTAATAACAAATTTGAAGGAGATTGCCGATTTTGTGGAAAATATGGCCATAGACAATCACAATGCTATTCTAATCCGGCAAATCAAACTAATGGAGTCCAGAGAAATTCCAACCAGGGAAACAGCTACAGGGGCCAACGAGGCGGGCCCAGGAGAAATTATGCCTCATACCGACCTCAGAACGGTCAATTCAACAGCAACAACTTTCGAGGGAACAGCAACTACAGCCGAGGGAATTTTCGGGGAAATTTCCAGAATGCACGACGAGGGAATCAAAATTACCACCAACGAGTTCCAGTGAGACTCATGAATGTCAATTACGAGGAGACCAGCAACAATCAACAGTACGGAAACAACAGCAACAATCAACAGCACGAGGACAACAACTACCACCAACAATTAATTCCTTTCCAATAAAAACTAATAATAACTCTGAGAATCCATCACATATGACTAAAATTACTACAGAACCTTCTCCGACTTCAAAACAAAACGAAGAAAAATCACCACATAAAACACAAATACAAGTAAATACCATACTTTTAAATCCAAAGTCACAATGCCCAATTTTGAAAATAAAAATTAATAATAAAGACACCGAGTGCTTAATTGACACTGGGTCAGCTAAAAGTCTCATATGGAAATCAACAATTAAAGAAAAATATGTAACCCCATTAAATAATATTGTAATAACTACAGTCGGAGAAGATAAAATTAAGCCATTTGGGAAAATTGGATGTGGAATAAATATAGGAAATATGACAACGCCGATTCATCATGATTTCATCGTAATGTCTACGCTACATCCACGCTGTATATTAGGAGCCGATTTCTGTTCTCAGTATAAATTAATCATCGACTATAAAAATAATATGATTCATGGAAAAGGAATTCCCCCTACAAAATTTGATTCTCACCCCAATAACAATATTAGAATCAAGAAAACAGCCGTCATCAATTTACCTTCATGCAGAACTCAAGAATCTTATGTATTAGAACCTCACACACACACCCTTGTCAATATTTCTTACCCTACACATAAAACAGATAAAGTCATAATATTAGAACCTTCAGTTCGACTGTACAAGAAATCAAGAATCATGAACACTCGGGGAATAATAAATCAAGACAAACCACAAACATACCTTTTTAATCCCACACCAAAACCAATTTCCATTAAATCTGGAACTGTCGTCGGACATTATGAAATGATGGACTACGTTAACGAAATCCCTGCTCGTTCAACAACAATTGAAGAAACAACACCACAGAAGAGAATTCCATCTCGTATAATGTCAGAAGAGGAACTAAATTCAATTGAAATTGGAGAAAATTTAACAGAGGATCAAAAGAAAAAACTACGAGATTTACTAATGGAATATTCAGATCTCTTCGCATTCAGTCTACAGCATCTTCAAGAATCTACGCTTCCCCCAATGGAAATACAAACTAAAGACAATTTACCCGTCTCGTCTCCGCCGTACCAGCAAGCCGCATGTGAAAAAGAAGCCACGAGAAGAATAATCAAAGAATATATCGACGCGGGCATCGCCGAGCCAGCAGAATCCCCGTATGCCAGCCCCGTGTTTTTAGTTGGAAAGAAAGGAGGAGACAAGAGACTAGTTATAAATTATAAAAAATTGAATTTAATTACAACTAAAATTAAATACCCAATCCCAAGAATTTCTGACATGCTCGAGACAGTAGGAAAAGCCAAATTTTTCAGTCCATTAGACTTCAAAAATGGGTTCCATAACATTGCAATTAAGAAAGAAGACATCCCAAAAACAGCAATTATAACACCTGATGGTAGTTATCAATTTAAAAGGGTTTGTTTCGGTCTCACCGGAGCACCAGAGCACTTTCAAAGGTGCATGGATATGACTTTAGGGTCAGCAAGATGGAATTTTGCGTGTGTGTACATAGATGACACCCTTATATTTTCACACACCTTTGATCAACATCTTATTCACCTTCGTCAAGTCTTTGACAAATTTTTGAAGGCTAAATTATCCCTAAATCCTATGAAATCAAAATTTGCCCTAACCGAGTTCTCAGCCCTTGGATATAAAGTTACACCTCAAGGAATCCAACCAGCAGAAGAAAAAGTTGCCGCAATCACTCAATTCAAAACGCCCACCAACATACAAGAAGCCAGGAGATATTATGGTATGATATCATTTTATAGGCGTTTTCTGAAAGACTTTGCAAGACACAGTAGACCATTAGTGCAACTTTGGACGGAAGACAAAGTAACGAAGAAAATTCCAAAGTTCCATTGGGGACCTTCACAACAAGAAAGTTTTGAATACTTGAATAAGAAACTCGCATCAAGAGAAATCCTTGCCGTTTTTCAAGAGAATAAAGATGTCTACGTTTGGACGGATGCTAGCTATCAAGGCTTAGGAGGACAATTGACACAAATACATTATGATCATCATGGAAAACCAGTTCACCGCCCAATTTCCTTCGTTTCCCGCAGTTTGACCCCATCAGAAAAGAACTACGCACCAGGAGAATTAGAAATGCTCGCAGTTGTGTATACTGTGAGAAAGAACCGAAATCTACTTTATGGCCGCCACTTTTATATCTACAGCGACCATAAAAGTCTACAAAATTTGAAATTAAAAGAAGAGCTCCACAGCTCCCGTCTCTCCAAATTCATCCTTAAAATGAATGAGTATGAATACTCAATACACCATAAACCCGGATCCCAAATGAAGGTCGCTGATTGCCTTTCCAGATCTCCACATCAAGAAGCAAAAGAAGAAGATAAAATCGACGACGAAATTCCATCTTTTATCATCAATATTAAAGTTCAACTCCCAACTTTTACGACTCATATTCAAGATTTAGTTCCAGACTCCATCCCCACTTTGACTCAAGATCAAGACAAAATAATAAAGAACCTTTTACAAGACAATTTAACCATTGCATCCCTTGGCCAAGCCCAACAATATGACATCGACATTCAGCAACTCGTGAAACAAAAGTCTCATTTAGTGTACAAAGACAGCACCAATAATATATTATACATAAAATTCAAGAGAAATGAGCCAGCCCGACTGCTTGTACCCAAAATTTTCATTCGAACTCTATTGAATGCATATCATGACGACCGACTCACCGCACATCAAGGAGTATTTAGAGTTCTCCATTTATTAGGGCAACGCTATTTTTGGAAGGGTCAAAACAAGGACATTATCTTCCATATCGCCACATGTATAAAATGTCAACAAAGAAAAGTTGAAAGGAAAAAGCCCATCGGAGATCTCCAGCCTCTCATCACCAATTTCCCATTCGAAATTATTGGAATGGACCTTCAGGGACCATATCCAACTACCCATAAAAATAATAAATACATATGTGTAATAAGGGACCTTTATAGTGGGTATGTCATCGCCAAAGCTATTCCATCCAAGGAGACAAAAAGAATAAGCCGTATACTAGTTGAAGACGTAATACTACAACATGGAGCATTCAAAATATTACTTGTGGACAATGCAAAGGAATTATCATCGGCAGAAGTGAAGGAAATTCTACAGCAAGTGAATGCAGAGCTCAGAACAACAGTACCATACAAGTCATCAACAAATGGCGCCGTTGAAAGATGCCACCAAGTACTCCAGAATATGTTAAGTATGTACATAGACGAAAATCAGAAGAATTGGGACATTCATCTTCCCTTTGTCGTCTTTGCCTCCAATATTCATAGAAACAAAAGCTCTTCATTAAGCCCCTTTGAAATATTATACAGACATCCTCCCATTTTGCCCATCGAGAATTTTCTTCCATCAGCGAGGGACACCGTCAACATTGAGAAACGACTACAAGATATGCATATGAAGATTATCAAAGCACAAGAACAAGCAATAAAATACTACAATGCACAACATCGACAAGAAAATTTCAAAGTAAATGACATTGTTCGCTACTACTACAAACGAAAATATCCTGGCCGCTCCTTTAAATTATCACGGCCATTCATCGGTCCATATAAAATAATCCAACTTCTCCCCAACAACAACTTATTACTTCATCTTATAAATGAAGACACAAGTAGTTTTATTGTTCCTAGAGAGAAAATTGTACACATGAGTCAAGTCAAAAAGGTTCACCCTAGAATCGGACCGGATGGACGACTATTAAATAATGAGTCAATAATTTTGTATGAATTCGACGATATCCATGAGCTGATGAGAAATGAAGAAAACAATTCATCCCAAATTCCATACACACATGCTCATAGTCATAAACAGCCTCACTCAGCAGGACGAGAAGAAGAAAAACATACACCAGTACAAAGGCAAGTCCAAATACCAACGCAAGAAAAAGGGAAACTTCAACTGTCAACACACAATAAACATGCACCATCAGCAATACCCACAGCTAGAGAAACAGAAGAGAGAGAAGACACCATTCATCACCATGCAAGCAATAATAATAATAATTCCCAAGATTTCAACATTGCCCCAGATTCCCTAGATTCAAGTACAAATACCGACAACAATATAGCACAACAACAAAGTCCAGAAATTCAACAACAAAGACCAAATTGTGATGCACCGAGAAGAATTCTAAGAGATAGATCACTCCTTAGACCCCGTCCTAAATTAGATTTGTAGTACATAAAATCCCACACTCAATCAGTCCAGTTTTTGACTTCTTCGTGTAAACTTTTTCTTTCTCTCTTTTCAATACAAGTTAAATCACTCTCAGTAAAACTTAGTATTATTCTTTCCCTCTCTTACTACAATACATTGACAACAAATAGTATTCACACTTGTGATGAATCGTAAGAAATCCATTTAATCTACACATTGAGTATCAAACTTTAATTTATAAATAATTTTTTTTTATTTATTCCATTTTTATCTTTTATAAAAATCGAGTCATCACGTTTTTTTACAATTCGGTCGTTTCGACTCGCATATAAATATTTCGTCTGCACTCCCTCATTATTTTATCGTGCTGACTCCACATAAATAAAACCTGATTTTAAAGAAAAGATTACACACTCCAAATTCCTTACCTATTATAAATTCCCTGTATTTATCCCGATCTATCTCTCACTAATATTACATGCAAAGTACTAATTGTATCGGATATTTGACAGCGTATTATGCCACGCACCAAATCACTTGTACCAACGTCGGTTCCTCGTCTTCTCATCAAGGAGGACATCACCGTAGGACTCACTCCGCTATGTCAGCATATCAAGCCCCGCGAACAACTCCCAGCCCCTTTTGTGGAGGTCATCATTCGCCTACTCTACTTTTACCCCCGACTTTTCAACAACAAGGGAGAACTCATCCAGGCCAGGGACGGAGACATTCTCCGCGACACCACGCTGCACCCTTTCCGCCATTTCGGCATTCTACCCCCATGGCTCACCCCCAAGGACATGAAAATGGAAATAACAAGAAGATACACCGTCGCCGCCGAGCTCGATGTCCTCACAAAACTCCACTTTCTACTGGAACTCCGCGACCCGGTCGCCGGGTGGGTCACCGCCGAACCAATAGTAGTGGTGGAATGCCAGCTCTTTATCGAGGAAAGTTTCTACAACAGTCCGTGCCCATCCGCCCCCACTGTCATGTTTCACGGAAGCCCCTATTTCGACGCTCACCGAGCCCTCCAAGAGCTCCAAAATCAAGGTACCACGTGTACGAGACTTCAATTAAACTCCACAGTGACCCCAAGGACTACGCCAAATTCCTCGGTTGGTCCGACAGTGACTCCAACAAGCTCGGAGAGTCGGAGCCCGAACCCGAACGGAAAGAATTTGACCCCGAACCAAACAAGCCCGAGCAGTCCAATAAGGAGCCCAAGTCCAAACAACGACCAGAAGCCACACCAAGGGCGTCCCCAAAATCATCAGCCGATTCAAGGAAGGTACCACGATATTGTGGTCAATCATGGACCAAATCTCGAGGTCCTTGGTTGCAACTTCTTACCATCGCCCTCGTCATCGTCATCGTCGGGACAATGGTCGGAACGACCACCGGAGCCCGGACGTCCCGCCGTAAACCAAAACAGCCAGTCCGGATGGACCAGGGAGGAGGAACAGAGGTAGTGGTGCAAAAACCGAGAAAATCGGCCGTGGTGAAGCCAGTGCAACGGGATACTCCAGCCCAGATTCCACCAGCACCAGTCCCTCCAGTTCCACCACCAAATTCTCGACTGGACACGCTGAAGGATAAAGCCAGTAACGCCGCTCCAGTTGTCGGAGGCATGGCCGCATTTGCCGGAGCTTCCGTTGCTGCGGATCAGATTAGTGGAGCCATCGACAGGGCTCGTGATGGCCCACCGTCCCCACAAACCATTCATCTACACATCCCGGAATCCAGCCCAGTTCAGTCGCCAGTCCAAATGAATTTGACCATGGAGCACCAACCAACAGCCCGCCGCTTGAGACGCCGGAAGAGGACCACGACTGAAGAACCAGCCCATGATGAAGACCACTATATTTTAGACCAAGAGACCCAAGAGTTCGTCAAAATTCCAAAGGAAAAGGACCATCAAAATTCAGAGTTCACCATTCTTATAATTGCGATTATCTGCAGTTCAGGTTCTGTAATTTTTATTCTTGTCTGTATTCCTGAAAATTGTAAGAACAAATTGTTCAAGTGTCTCTCTGGACAAAAGACAAAACATCCAAAACTGTACTCTTCAGTCCCAGATTGGGAGAAAAATGACCAATTAATTAATTAACTAATTTTACCTTTTTTTTCAACAATTATAACTAATTTATTTATAATTTTCCTGTATTTTGAATGCAATACTAAAAATTTCCTTATTTTTCTTATTTTTGCTGTAAAATCTATACAATATGCTTTGATTTCACATCTTATGAAAATTTCGGTCATTTCACTTTTTTTTTTCGGGAAAAGTCCGATAATTTCGGATTCCATCAATGAAATCAAACAAATTTCCGTATAGTAGTGTAAAATTCTCTGGAGAATCATAATATGTTAACATTCAATTAAGGTAAATTCGGAATTGAACAAAAAATCTAATTTTTATAAAAAACAGTATTTATTTTGAAAATTGTCAATAACTTCTAAATTAATTAACCGATTTCGATAAAATTTTTACAGTGGGTGTAAAACATCATGTTTAATCATAATATAACAAAATATTTTATATGAAAATTAAAATTTAGAAAAAAAAAATATTTTCAAAATTTTTCTCAAAAAATTTTTTTACAAAATTTACAAAAAGCAAAAATATTTATGATGTAGTATACTTTTACTTGAAGATTTCAAAAAAAAAATTACAAAACACAAAAATACAAAATATGTAAGCCTATTACCTTTAGAATTATATATTTTTAAGTACATTCCTTGTTACCTTTAAGCAACTCTATTATTTTGTATCATGGAAAGTATGTATGTATGAAATATCTATTATGATTCTAACATGGTATGCAAGATTAGCATGTATTATTATATTATGCAAACATTTTCCCCATCTCTTTATTTTTATGAATTTACAATACAATATTTTATTTGAACGATAGTATGAATGACTTTGAACTTATATCTCTATCCAATATTTAAGTGCTAAGATTTAAAAAATTACATAGTTATAACTTCATCAATTAAATAAAACAAACACCAAAATTTTTTTTTGTATTGTACGACTTGAGACAAGTCGTTTTCTAGGGATAGGTGGTGTTAGAGGGATAGAGCATATACATGTTATGCTATATGTATATGCCATGTATTGTTGAGTAATAATACTATGCCATG
>JAQIVE010007462.1:0-10419 GCA_034698285.1 Sminthurinus bimaculatus
AGAGAGAGAGAGAGAGAGAGAGAGAGAGAGAGAGAGGAACAGAGTTTTACTCTAATACTTTTAACCAGTGGTTCAACATTCGTTCAAAATGTGCGTGTATATACATGTCTACACAGTTTTAAGTGTACCGCCGGCAGCGGGCGGACTCCCTCGTTTTGGTTCATTTTGGCTTTGACTTTGGCTGCTGGTGAAAACTGCAAGTTGGCCCCGGCTCCTTTTTTTGGGGGAGGGATACAAAGTACAAACAGACCGTAGGCCAAGTGAAAGCAGGGCATGGTGAGAGAAAGCGAGAGAAAGTTGTCGAACAAACACGAGACGATGAGGATGAGTAGATGAGGATGAGACGAGAGCAGTTGCACACGTACAAAATTGAGCGAGAGGGCGAGTGGGAGTGGGAGTGGAAGATTGAAAGTGAAAGTGAAAGTTGGAGTTGGAGTGAAAGTGAAATCAAAGAAAGTTGCAACGAGTTCCAGAGAACTGGAGAAATAGAGGCAGAGAGAGAGAGAGAGAGAGAGAGAGAGAGAGACAGCTGATGAAACTCAAAATGTAGGCGGACTGTATGTACATACATAGGCAAATGTATAAATGCAGAAATAAAATATCATGAATAAACATGCGCCTCCTACTCCTCTTCTTCTTTGCTCCAGCTCCTGGATTCCGGTATTCTTTTTCTCTACCTGAACTATCTATCTCCTTATATACCAAAAGTCCTGGAATTTTCAACGTCCTGGAGCATGATGAAACAACAGCAAGGACAAGGCGGAAAAGAGGACCAGAAGGGAGTGGGAGGGAAAGCGGAGAAAGTGCTTTGTAATTTTACATATTGCAGATGTCCGACAAATTTCAGCTAATGTGTTTACTTTCTACTTTAACTTTTCATTTTATGCACAGTTGTACGTTCGTATTTGTACTTGTGTTACATTTACATGTGTACATTTACATTTGGCAACGGGAGCAAAGTAAAAGTCTGTGGCCAGAGAGTAGGGAGAAAGTCCGACAAATTATTTTCCTATTTGTCCAACTTCATCATACTTACATACTTTCTCCCAGGACTTACTTTCTCCTGCTTTCTCTTTTTAATTCTCACAATTTTTACTACAGTTTTTTCATTAAAATGTGTATCAAGCGTCGAGTTGTTAGCGCGCGATTTTTTTGTACAAGTTTTGAAGAAAAATGGCGAAAAATTCCGTTTTTTTGACCAATTATTAGAAGCAGAGCTCAAATTTTGCTTTTCCCCCCTTTCCCCGTAAAAATAGTTTGTAATGGAGAAAGCATTTGAATTTGAGCTCTTCTTTTACAGTTGAACTGTAGGCATACAAGGTAGGAAAAAGGATGAGTGAATAAAGTGCTTATTTTGACATACATGAATGAATGAATGTACGGAATGGATTATTTATGGGGGTTTGACGGGTGATTTCTCGTGATTTATTGACCTGATGTCTACATACATGCATATATGCGCACACATACATTTTTATGCAGTGGAGAAAGCAATTTTCCCCGAAAAAAAAGAACAGCTCGGCATCTTGATTATGATGTCGACGACTGTAATTTTCCTTGTAGACCGCCTTATATTATTATTATTATCCGAGCTGACTTTTGACGAAAAGATGAGAGAAAGCGGGAAGTGGAGGCCTGGTAAAAATTGCGCAAATATCGACGTTTAGACGTAACGATCTAGCTTTAGTAGATAGTTATACATTATACACAGATTATACATATATGCATACTCATACGCATTTCTCCGACTTTTTACTTTCTCCATTTAATAACATGGAGAAAGTTGTAACAAAAAAACGGCGTACGTACAGAAAAAATTGTGGCGCCCGCTGCAGTCACTCGACATTCGACAGGATTTTGAAGAGAGAAAGTCCGCCAAAAACTTGAGTATTCTCTAGGTTTAAATGTTGGAGCCCTTATTTTTTCACCCGGAAGCAGAACTCTTTGAAAATGAGGAGAGATTTGAAAAATGAAGCATGGAATCAAAATTACGGTTTTGTAAAAATCAGTGGATAATTTTTTACGAGCTTGTTGTGGAGTTTCAAAACAAGAGCAAAAGTGAAAGTATGGAAGTAAATGGTAAACAGCATGTCCGATAAAAATCACGATAAATTACTTATTTTTTTACTGCTGAAGCAGCTGTTTCCTGATTTGGATTTTCTTCAGTCAACTGTTTTTTATTTGCTGTTTGCTGGTTTTATCAAAGAAAAAAATGTTTTATGAGCCTGGCTGTTTACTGATGGTGAGATTGGCTTGTCAAGGAAAAATTGGACAAAAGAGGGCAAAATGCGTAACAGAGTAACAGAAAGTTGTACTAAAAATGTCTAAAAAATAAACAAACCCTCATTTTTCTGCTTTGATCGTTGTGGATCGATCGATGACTCAATCAATGAACATTTATTGACGTTGCATTCAAGTTGATCTTGTACATACAGCAAAATTGAACAACCCCAAATAATTGATCCTTTTACCTTTTCCCGGACATAACAGCCAATAATTGGCTATAAAACCGGAATTTCAGAGCAGCAACGACCAAAAATACGAAATAAATAGAAATTTTGAACAATTATTAAAAAGCGCAGAAAAATAAAATGTCTGACCTGAATGTATCCATTTTCACAGTAAGAGTCATTGATGAGTCGTCCGACTTTGAACTTGGTGAACCGAATTCGGAGGACCCAGTCTCGAAGATTATTGCGGAGTTGACGGAATCGGTAGTGACACAACAGGGGCTTCCCGTAATTCTCCGGGGTCACCTGCGGCCCCGACACCTCCTCGTAAATACCCACCGTCTACACACAAAAACATTCATTTCAAACAATTCCTTATACATACAGTTTTTAAATTTTTCGCGCGCTTTCTTAACACAACTTTATATAAAAAACCAAGGATTTCTATTTCTTTTCTTACCTTATTACACTGGTCCTGAACATTTGTCAAAGGTCCACTTCCGGTCCCTGAAAAATATAAAATATATTCAAACATATAGAAATCCGTAAATTAATCTGCACAAGAATTTATGTATATAGACAAAATTGATTCCTTTATGAAAATAGGTACACGGTCGGAATTTGATTAATTAAGAAGCCCCGTAAATTCCTTCAACTAATCAAGTCGAGACGAGACGAGTGACGAGGCTCAATTATGAAAGCCTTTATTAATTAATTTATTACTGTATCGACTTGAGGCTCAAATCAACGTGGATTTCAGCATCCAAACACCAACTTGATAAATCCCATTAGAATTAGTCATCGGAATTTCGGATGTATCAAAATAAATGCTTGCCCAACTTAAATCGACTGACTTTGCTCGTGTCTAAATTCTAAGTTAGCTGTCAAAACCCTTTTCAGCTGTATAAGTATACAAACAATTTAGCCCATTTTCTTTATACTGTGTATCATCGTGCACCATAAATCCGTAAATTGGAGATTTTCTTGATATAAACACGGTTATTATTGTGTGCACAACTTTTATTATGCTCGTATACTGATAAATAAATGCTGGGCATACTGCATACACACAGAGAGTGAGAGAGAAGCAAGAGTAACAGAGAGAGAGAGAGAGAGAGAGAAAAGCCATCAATTTGACATTCTAATCTCGTTAGTGACTCGAGGGAGAATAAATAAATTAATAATAAGCAAACCCTGACGCGCACAATCTTTCTTCGCCCTTAGTTTTCTTAGCTAAATTTCTCTGGCCTCTCTCCGCATCATTATTGTGTGTTTTTTCGCCTTTTATTTTTGACGCTACTTAATTTTTTTGGTGCTGTAAAAAAAGAGCCACCCTTATAAAAACGTCCAGTCAAAAAATTTTGGGAAATTTTCACACGATTTTGGTCGAAAATCTTATCAATTTTGATCAAATTTTCATGAAATGTTTTAAAAAATCACTAAAAGCTCATCAAAAATAGTCAATCTTGTCAAATCTCATCAAATTTTTATGAAATCTTTTAAAAAAGCTCATCAAAAATTGTCAATATTATCAATTTTGATCAAATTTTCATGAAATCTTTTAAAAACCTTGAAAAGCTCCCAAAAAATTGTCAATCTTATCAAATCTCATCACATTTTCGTGAAATTTGGTAGGATTTTTTCCAAGGGAAGTGTCAAAGTCCATAATTTAAATAACAGAAGCGGAAGAAAAAAAATCTTCATCTCAAATCCCTTGACAATTTGACGATATTTGACAAGATTGACATTTTTCGACTAGATTTTCATGTCAACCCTTTGAAAAAATTTCTCAAGATTTTTTGATAAGTTTTTTTTCTAAGGGTTGTCAAATCTCATCAAATTTTCATGAGATTTGATACGATTTTTTTCACAGGGAATTCATCAAAATCCCTTTAAAAAACTTGATGATCAAATTTGATGATATTGTTGACCAAAATTGGGCCAACAATTCATGTAACTTTTTCCGACGATTGTTATCCAAGTAAATAAATATGAACCGTACTGTGAAAATTTTCGAAAAACACGGCAAAAGTCCATTCCAGCATCCTAATTTTCTTGCTTAACCAACTAGCTAAACATAGGGACAAAAATGGTGATTTTGTCAAACAAAAAACTGTTCTGTATTTTGTTTTGTACAAATGGGTCGTGGTTTGAGTTGTCTCAACGCATTTTATGTCAGCATTAGCCTGGGAGAAAAAAAAGGAGCGAAAAGAGAATACGAAAAATGAACTGCTCATCCGGTCCGCATTCTCAATTATCCGCCCGTTATTGTCCAGGACGAGGGGATAGACATTTAGACTCACAAGAAAAACAGAGTGAAAGCCAGAGAGAAAGTCCATGGGAGAGATTCTACGATCGACCCATTCAGACCATCGAGTCTATTCAGATTTAGGGTTGAGATAATGACTTGAATATCTTTGGTCTGCTCGTGACTTTCTCCGGCTCCAGCTTTCTCCAACTTTCTCTTGGTCTTCATCTTCATTTTCCTGGGACGGATTTGTCCCCCTATAATATTGTTCTACAAACTCTTGGATCTTACTCTGATTATTTGAGAAGCTCATGGAGAAAATCAAGTCGAAAGTAGAGGACCATGTAATGGGCACCCATCACAAATAATGCAACTCCTTCCACATTTATTCATTCATTCGTTCATTCACATCCACAAGATACGTGACTCTACTCTCTCTCTCTCTCTCTCGCTTCTCGCTTTCACTGGAGAACTGGAGAAATTTCCTGGATAGTTGATGACTTTTCCGGCCATATCCAAAATTTGTCCTTTCTCCATTTCTTCTTGCTTAGGAACTTTCTCCAAACTTGAAATTTCTGTACTCCCCGAATCGGGGAACAATCCAAGATTATTATTATTATGAGGATGTGAATCACAATTTCATTGGGCCATTTATGTAACTACTTGGATAGTCAATGGATCGGAAATGTGTTCAATTATTATTATTATTCCAAGAAATGTGCCATAATATCGCTTCCATTGTTGAAGAAAATAGTCCTTGAAATTCTAACTTGGAGGAGAACTTTCACCACCTCCGAATTATTTAATTATTTGGAAGAATAATCAACTGACTACATAATATAGTATGCACTACTGCTATTTTTGGTTCTTCTAGACCTCCTTGAATTTTTGGCGCTAAAATTTGAAATTGAATTGCAAATTTACAAAAAATTGCATCTTTCCAGTAACCATGGAAAAAATATGCGAAATTTTTTGAAAAATTCCGGTGGCCAAACCGGTAGTCCGAAAATTTTGAAAAAATTGGAGGCCTTTATTTAAGTCCAAAAAATGGCCTCCAAAAATTGGCGCGTCTGAAATCCACCGTTTTTCATAACAGAAACGTTTTTTCGCCGTGAAAAACAGTTTCCGCGATGAAAGCCGCCCAAAATGGCGGATTTCAGGCCCTCAAATTTTTTGAGGCCATTTTTGGACCTAAATAAAGGCCTCCAATTTTTTTTCAAAATTTTCGGACCACCGGTTTGGCCACAGGAATTTTCCAAAACATTTCACATATAACTTCTACGGTTACTGGATACAGGGCTTATATTGATACGAGTGAGGTCATCGTATAATAATAATAGTGGTATGCAGTATGCAGTATGCGGTAATAAGGGGAGGGCGAGAGGTCAAGCAAGGGAGATGCTTATGGGTCAAGAGTCAGGCCAAGACTGTTTTATTCCTCCATAATAATATTATTATTATCCCTGCACTACTCTATTACAAAGCAGCTCCGCCTCTTCAGCCCTTTGGCCAGAGCAATCGGCGAGTTCCTCGATGGGCCGTCTTGTCAACAACTCGCGGTGCCTTAGTTGCCAAAGCGGCACCGCAACATCTCCTCTTCCTCCCCGGGGGGTCTGAGCGGCCTTCTCTGGCTTTAAATTCGATGAAGGCTATGAGGGCTGACCAAAATGAAGCAGGTCGACCAGTGGTGATCCGGCATTAAAAACCGCGTGGGGAAAAAGCCCTAGATCACCGTTTTTCGTCAAAAATATGCGACCCTTGAACTTCTCTTTCTTTTCGGGGTGGGGGGTTGAGCAGCTTTCTGTAGAGTTTTGTCGTCTAGCGGCCCTTCTCGTTCGTTTCCTGGCAGCAAGATTAGGCACTCCACAGAGTCGACTTTAGGACGATGCAGTCCTCCTGACAGCTGGTGAGCTTACTCCAAGAGCTCTCCGTCACCTTGTCCTCCCATTTGGCGGATGTGGCATTTCCGGTTTTTGGTGAATTGGACTTCCAACGCCGGCACTGGCCGTTTCTGTCTACCAAGCGGTGCTTGTAATGCAAGACTACAAGGAATTCACCGAAGCTCACACCAAATATTTACCGTGTCAACAAAAAAGTTCACCGATAATGATCTCATGAGATTTTGATAGTTTTATATCAAAATTTCATCAAAAGTTGATCAAAGTTGATGAGATTGTCGACCAAATTTGTGTGAAAATTTCATCAAATATAGCTCAGATATTTTTCTAAGGGACTACACCTGTTCTGATATCATAAATGCAGTAGACTGAAACCTGAAACGCACTAGCTTATAAAAATACCAGTAGCTATCTAAATGCAATTTACAATCCAAGGATTCATGTACAAACTGGCAATCATTTGCCTTTTAAATTAGCTGTCAATCTTTTTTTCTACGGGAATAGAAAACAGATAAATTGCTTTGCTTGTGAACTTTTCTATGTAAATTTTTTAAGGCGGATTTTTTGAAATCGCGGAAAATGGCGACAACAATTTTCACTTTCAAAAGTCAGCACATCTAAGGCATAAAATTCAAATATCTGATCATAAGTTTAAGGCGTAAAATCTAATAGCTTGTGTTAGCTGATGAGGAGACTTGACGACTTACGTAAGTGATTTGCCTGTGTTTGAGCGTACTTAAAGCGCTTACAGGGAATAAAAGAAAAGCTGTATGCACTCAGGTTACAAAACTATAAGCTTTATACAAGACTTAAGGTACATACATACAAAAACTACGAAGACATCACAACTTGCTTTTGCAACAGTACTTTTAACACTTGAACGAGCTAGTATGGTTTGATGTGATGTGATAACTATTACATCGTATTATTTTGTTTCTGCTTTACTTCCATCTCGTCTGTAAAATGGTTTTTCCTAAAAGGTAAGTGCATGTATATATATATAAAACATAGATGCATACATGTATGTAAAATGTATATCCGCCGATAAATACTGATACAGTGTCACCGTACAGCATATTTGCGAGGACGCAAGCCGATACGTACGTACACGAAGGAAGTACGATTCCCGTACGTAGCAGAACATTTTTTTGTAAAATACGCACAAGTCTACACTATGCTCCGATGTGCGCATACTTTCACTCAAATTCATGGATACTACGATTACACGATGCATAATGGAATGGAACGACAAAAGTAGCTTTCAAGTATGTCATCCTCTACTGCAACAAAAATTCGTCATTGGAATGTCGTCGCTCTCATGATAAAAGTTCTTCAAGTGGAACAAAAACAAGAAGCATCGAGTGAAGAAAGTTTATAACGCGACATTTTTCAATAAAATAATGCTTTAATGACTACAACTATTGTACAAGGTTATACAAATACGCACTAAGAATTTTGCTGCTAATTTTAAGAATAAAATTGACAAAACCGCTAAAAGCTGCAAAATCATAGACCACGTTATAAACTGGAGAAGAAACAGAGAAATGGGTGAGTTACAGCTAAAGCAGACTGTACAAATGCGAACTAGTACATATAGAAAGTCGGAATTTCCCGACATACAATTCATTTTCATTACAAGCAAAGTAAAGTGACTAAAGTATTCTTTTCTGTTCATATCCAAGTATGGAAGACGAAGAGCAAGTCAGTTGCATTTGGCCACGTTTGTACATAGTTAACATAACATATCATGTTGCTGGGTCTCAAACTTTCTTAGATCTTTTAGCGACTTTCACTCGCAAACATGACCAAAGAACGACGTAAATTATGAGCTTGGGTAGCTCCGTTGCCTCCGAGACGACTTAGTCGCTTTGTTTCCTTCTCGTCCCCGTCTTACTGATGTACACGAGAGAAATGGCCGTGGTTATAGTACTATTTCTCTTATTACTTTCTCATGCTTTTCTGTCCCATTGCACAACATGCCTAGAATTTGAAGACAAAACGTCGGTCACATGGAAAGAGAGATGAAAAGTAAGCCGGAGCAAAACATACATGCATGTGCACATCGTCACCGAGATGAACCGGTACTAACCTCAAGAACCAAGGCCCAAGGCAGAAGTTGGTTGTGGACTTGAAATTGATGTATTGATGTACTTACAAGGCACACAATGTGGGATACGAATACATACGCCGTAAGTTTTGCTGTATATTTTGTAAGTATCTCGTGTCTCTCGTAAACCAAACTCGTCAGTGAGATGCATGCTAATGCCATACAAATGACAAGACAAAAGCAAGTTTTTGTGTGACATAGAAAACATGATCTTTAAGCCATGTTCATGATGTTTCCCGACTTTCTCGGGAAACGTTACTGCACGAATTGTGTAAGCATATTATTTTTGGACGATAAGCTATTTGGTTTGATCATCCATTACTACGCTTTTTGAATAAAAGTTTTCATGTTCCCCTCCCACACTATCATCTACCACAGTGTATACATCTATGCATGTAATTTTATTTCAAAAAGTATCATACATACCTTTGTGCAACATTACTGGGAAGTTTGCTCAGAGATGAGGAGCATTTAGTGACAAGAATAAGCTATACATATAGAACACTGTATACGTGATTTTCCCAAGGCTTCCCTGCACCCTGCACATTCAAATGCTGTCCTTAGATTTTAGGGCAAAAGTTTCTGCAGAAAAGCATAAATGCACAGCTATCAGGTTATAACTGCATACTGCACACAATACTTTTACTACATACATTTTTGTTCTGCAATGAAAACTATGATATTTTATTTCAATGTTATAGAATGCACAACTCTTCAGCTGCGACATTTATTTTGCTTTAGACGAAACTTTACAATTCACCACATATTTAGTTCAGTGCTCAGTGTTCGGTTTTCCTCGACGGAAAGGCAATAATAACCGGAACTCATGGGAAGCGTACTTACGAGTTGAAAATCATAAATGTCAAAAGTTGAAAGCAGTAAATTATGTACAAAGGATACAACTTGAGAAATACGAGCTGTACATATCTAGGTACTCAATATGGAATAGAATAAGGCCAATTACGAATTTTGGTACTCACACGGTTTTTGTTGGAAGGAAAGAATCCAGGAAAGGTACGAATTTAATAGGGCCGTTGTAGCTGATTTCTTAGAAAAGGAATAATGAAAGCATCGGAGCACAACGGCAGCGAGTATTGAGAGGAAAGGAAAGGGAGATGAATTTTTTTTTGTGAAGCCCTGGCGCATGCATATGCTAGCGTGTACCCTGTACCCTCGTTCATACAACAGCAGCATGAAAAGGAGTCTATGTAAGGCAGAAACGATGTTTAAATATTAGCCTGATGAGCCTTTTCTTTAGTCACCATGCAGGTTGATGCAAAGAAAAGCAAAAGTGTAATTGAATTAGCCTTTACAGTTTACAACTCTTCTTTCCCTGTAGTCTTTACTCTGTTTTGACTTAATCAAAATTCATTATATTATTTTAACAGATAGAATACATGGTACGTGGATGAACGAAGTGAGATCTCTTTATCGAGTGTTTCACACAATAACGGTGTTTTAACATTGTATGCACGAACCCTTTGCGAACTGTTAAAACATCGTGAATTCATGAGACTTTGTACAAGGAGACCTTTTTATATGAAAAAAATCTACCTTTCAAGTGTGCCAAACACTTTTATAAAAAATAAAAGAAGTCTCACTTGAGTTGAAAATTTCAATAAGTGAAGCTATCCATCGAATATGTAGTAGTTTTTAATAACTTGAGGGTTGCGGCTTCGGCTACTCGGCTAGCGCGCCATTTACTTTACGTGGTAC
>JAQIVE010007463.1:0-10413 GCA_034698285.1 Sminthurinus bimaculatus
ATCCAAAAGGAACAATATGAAGGGGTACCTCCTTAACTTTTCATATAAATCTGCAGAATGAACAGGTCTAATGTGCAATGTACATACATACATATGTAGTGAATTGGCAAAAAAATTCTCACATGATCAAGATCAAGCGATAAGCCTAGGTTTTTTCCTTTTCTTTTCCTCTCCATCTTTTACACTGTTGAGGTGTGTGTTTTCATACAATATTGATGATATGTACATATATATAAATATATATATAAATAGATCTTAATGCCACGTCGTTGTGTGATTATTTTGAGAGCACGTTTACACACCATGGTTCCAAAAACACACAAGTTCCAATCTTTGGAAGCTTTAATACCACAGTACTTTATGGTCAGATCCGAAACTTCCACTTTTGCATCTACGTTTTTTTCCTTTTCATCGTAATCAAAGCACATCGTATTAGCAGAATGTGAGAATAATCAAGCTCACAAGTTAGTCGAAGCTCGAAGCATAAAGGGGATATACTGTGTGCGTGTGTATATATATATGAGGTGTATGCATTTCACGAGGAATGTGGATATGGAAGAGAGAAAAAAATGACATTGATAATGACAGTTGTTGAATGAGGAAAAAACTACAAAACTACAAAATGTGCACATTACCTGCATACATCTGTAAGTCAGCAGTATAATAAAGGTGTGTGTTTTTTTATTTTTGAGAAAGCAGACCAAGGACCAGAACCAGAAACCGGCTTAAATGTTAAATAAAATAAAACAAGAAGCGATATTAAATATAATACGATGCTAAAAAACATACAGTGGTGATTCATTCTTCCTATTTCTTTTTTCTTTCCTTCTTCATCATCAACCATCATATATTTCACATAAGTTAAAAGTATAAATCTTAACCAAATGGTAAAGAACCCAGTAAAATTTTGTATTTGATAGCTCAAAGTACAAAAACAAGTAAAAAACAGTGGATAGGCAATATACATACAAGCTCCAATATCCATTGTATAAAATACCGGGATTAACAACCAAGTGCATGATGGTTCACAAAATAGAAAATAGAATGGCCAACACAGAAAAACGTGTAAAAAGTCTGGTTTTTGAGGAAACGTTTTGTAAATAATATTTATGGTAATTGTGGAAATAATGTTTGTGCACGAGGAAATTTGCTCAATTTATTTTTTCTCCAGCTCCAGCATAATATTAAATAAATAGTTATTGTGTGGATCTCTGGGTACGATGTACGATACGATATGTATGTATGTATGTATGTAATTGCACAAGGTGGTTTGTATTTACATGTATGTTGGATAGCATGCGGCATGTGTACTATGCAGTAGGGAAATGTAAATGAACTAAAGGTATGCGAAAAGAAGAAAGAAGAAAAATACTTCTTGAAAAAAATCGGTATAATATGATAAAAGATAGTATGATTCACAAACGCTTTTGATTGTACACCAGACAGCACACTTCCATTATTATTAATCACAAAATAATTTATTATTGAGGAAAAACATGAAAACACGATTCAAAGCTCTATGTATTTACACATGGCATACTCCGTAGTGTCAATGTTTGATAATAATAATAATGATGAATACTGAAGTAAATACAATTCGTGTTTTTACTGTCGTTTAATAAGTACCAATCTCAATCATTTATTCCCATAACGAGAATCTATTTTTATGATTAACTAACTACTAACTACCATGTTTACGCTAACAGTGTATTATTATCCAGAGAACTATAAACATGATTAACTATCTGACTATTTTTATACTTGACAAATTATTATAATATCGTATGTTAGGTGTTCCGATGAGTCAGAGATTGATCAGCAGGAGCAGTTTGATGGGAAATACATAGGATAATTGTATTTTTATACAGAAAACGATAAAAAGCTAAAGTACTTGGAGTTAAACGAGTTACATAAAATGTAAATAGAAAATAAATTCAGGCTCGATTGTCCATTGAGTCACACACACACATTGAATTGGGATGATGCAAATATTGACTTGGGTTTGTCATAGGAAGGCAATTATTGTTACACAATTCTGTCTGAAAAACTGAAAAAGCTGTGTATACACATGCAGTGTGCATAGTATCTGCATACTTGTGGTGTAAAAATATGTCTAGTTTGTCTTCCTCTATTTTATTCACATGATGATGAGAAGGATGAGTCAATCTTTTTTATGCAGTCGACTTGTGTGTAATACAGTTCAGCACATGACACGATAGTGGTTTTCCATGTGCTTGCTGCTTGTTAAAGCTTACCGTTATACATTATTAGTACATATACATATATATTTCGCATTAAAATAATTTGGCCCAATTATTATTGGTTACATCATCCCAATTTTAATCAGAAATAAATATTTATAAATAAGTAAATAGTTTTTAAACTTTTCTGTTGTACAAAAAAAGCTAAAAGCGATTCCAATTAACAAAGGTCAAGGTGTAAATATTATTTACTGAAGATAAAAAACCATGCTGACGGATTATTTTTAAGGTCCGCCTTCATTAACAACTATCTATCTATCTATCAATGTTGTTTTTCTTTAGGAAAGTCCATTAAGATTAAGCCAGTTAATTATCCAAGTCATTAGAAAATCAGGTGCCGCACGGACTATTCACAATCAGCTTCAGTATTCAGTACCTAATATACAGACAAATAGTAGTTAGCAACAATTTTTATAACAATCAGGCAACACACTGCATATTATAGGTACTTAAGAACTTCTAATAACAATAAAAGTCAAGCTGTAAAACCGACATAAATGTCCATGTATGTAGTATGTATGTAGGTATTTACATACCATTCAATTACATTTAGGCTTTTTCAGTTTTTAAAAGTTCCTTTTACTTTCAGTCTCCAACATTTAAACAATGTACTTACATACATATCATACGATAAAACAAATAGATAATTATGGACATTACCTAAATACTCATGTATGTATATTGTAGTACTGATACATAGATTTGTGTACTGTGTATTTAAAATACTATATGGACAGAAAAATTGTTATTTTCGTTTTCTGCGCCTTGTTGGCACCGGCTACGTGTTATTAGTCGTATTTCATTTTGAGTACTTAAATGACGATAAAATCTCAAATGCTACTTGCTTTTTGTGTGCATTTGAAAATTTGTTTTTAGTTCATTTCGAAAGATAAGAATACATGTATCTTTGAGAACAACACCGATTTTTGTTTCAATGTTGACTTATTTGTTATTTGTGCAAAACTGAGGAAGATATGAGTTAACAGACAAAAGTAAAGATGAGAAAGTACACAACATGTACAATGTACACTGTACATGCACATTGCACGTACATAGTGACGTTACTATGTACAGGAAGAAAGTAATTATTGATGCCATAAAGATTACACTAAAGAAGAAGAAAAAGGGTTGGTTTCATGAAGAAATCACCGAGATATTTAAGTGCAGAAGTAAGCCGTAATTATAATTAAATCAATGCAGCACATGTTAAAGGTATATCATGTACGTCATATGAAACTATTACTAATGTGTTTTTGTTGTTTTTAAAATGTACTATTTAACAACCATGATTTGAATTATCATATAATTTCATCAATTTTATAACTACCGATAACGTATAATATATTGTATCATGATACATTATGCAGATAATGCATACAATCTTAATATTAATCACTATCATTTTAAATTAAATTATGTCACATTTTCATCGAGGTACTCAAATGATACACATTTGACATTTTAAGGTGGAGAAAACTAGTAGAATCCGAAAAATTTATCTTCCATCGTTATTCATCAGTAAAGATGAGTTAGTAATTACTTAAATGGTTCATTACAAAATAAACATGTAGTATTTTATAAAAGTTTTTACAACTCTTGAATCTTATGATAAGTCTGACATGACACATATACATATAAGTCATGACATTTTGTATACTATATATATGATGACTAACTACTTTTCGCAACAATTTTACTATAATCGATAAACACAAAACTGTGACTCAGATGCACTGATAATTTTAAGAGACGATGAAATTACAGAAAAGTACAACGTTGACAATGCTGAGGAAATTGCTATTAAAAATCGTAGTATTTTTATCGCAATGGAGGAAGCAGCGATCATAAAATTAAATAAAACGTTTTTATTAATATGCTATGTAGGACCTACATTGTAGGTACATATATTACTTAAGGATTACACGTCAAAGGCGGAATGCCGAAAACAAAATCTTCTTGTACTTACTGGATAACTAATAACTATACGACAAGTTTCTCCTTTTTAGCTTAACGTTTTTGGTATTTGCCTATGCACTACGACTATGTATGCATTTGCATATTATTCTCTTGATCTAAAAACTATGCAAATGAATATCGGTGTATAAGTTCAAAAGAATATGTCTAAATGCGGAAATTAATGTCAGGTTAAATATTTATCTACTTAATGTGTAATTTTTTGAGGAGACGAAGCAATAAATGATTAAGGCTGGTTATATCCTCTTTAGTATTGCATATTTAGAATACAAAATCCAGCTCTGACTTTTCACCTGACTTGATGTAATTGAAACTTGTTTTGCGTAAGTCCATATTGGAAAAGCGTTTCCCCATCTTCCAAACGTTTTGCAAAACGTTGTTTACTTTGAATCCACTGAACGTTTTTATGCGTGTTGTCGTAAAAATAAGAAAATTCATTAGGCTTTAACATGATATTGCTTTCCGACAGTAACCTTTTGGATCCCGTTTTACAAAGCAAATGGGGTAACTACTTACGAAATACTGAGACATATTACATATTAGGAGGAGGCACCTGGTAGACTTGATCTCTGTCCTTCAAAAGGATTATTTCTTTTCAAGTTCTCGTTCTCGTGAAACCATGGTTACACTTTGTTCAGTTGTCATCAAGGCGGGGAATAAGACACGCGGTCATATATGGGTCGATGGTTAGTAATAATTGGTGATATGTTGATTCCTAAAAATAAAAAACGAATGTACCAATATGCCTATCTATAGGTACATATTATATTGGGGAGTGGAACTTCAAAAGATCGAGAAAATTCTGGAACAGCTTTAAATGAAGTGCAGACGGAGCTGCAATTCGAAATAAAGATTCTCCAACGTTCGTACTTCTTGCAAAAATATGTACATTACATACAAAATAATATGTGAAAAAAAAGTTCAGAACAGGATTGAAGATTACAAGAATGTTCAAAATAGACATGAACTGATAACTTAAATGACTTTTGCTGTCGTTCTTCTTTTCAATCATCTGGATTTAATTTTTATATAATGCCATTTTATGTGCATACATTTACTTACATATGTATGTATAATGTACAAAACTTATGTACATAATCTACCGAGTATATAAGTTACATAAATAAAGCATACATATTATATGCTTTCTCCGTTTCCTTTTCATAGATTTCTGGACAAAAGGGGTAAAAACTGGTTATAGAAACGTGAGTCTTACATCTTGTGTGTATAGTGTATACTATGCTGACTTCCTCGCCACTTTTCTTCTTCTTCTTCTTCTTCTTCTTTGTCTTAACACTCAGACTGGGCGACAATTACAAGTAATTGCAATACATATTTAGTATCACTGTCGCCACGACTATGACAAGCAAGAGATAAATTAAGAGAAGACAAAGATTGACAATTTTTTCTATTGAGAGTAAGATGCTATGAAATTATGCTATACAGAAAAGATTAATACTTTTGACTTTACTACCGGCATTTCTTTTTGATTAAATAATATTCTTGTGTCTATACATAGCACAATGAGTGTGCATATATTTGAAACATTTGACATGTTAAGAGCTAAGACTTGGCACACACGGTTGTGCATATTAAAGACAAATAATATAAGATGCAACCAATATATACATAAGTACAAGTCATATTAATGTACGTTTAGATAGCTCTACACTTTGCTCTCGCTCCACACTCTCTACTAACTACTAACTCTTTACCCTACGTGCACTATGCTAACAAGAGTCGGATTATAGTTTTTTTTATCTGTCAGTCAGTCAAATATAGTTAGAAACTCTTAGAAAATGACCTAGTTTGACATTGTGATGAAATCCCTAAAACTGACTAAAATGTTAAATCCGCCGTTTATAACGAGATCCACATCATATCCTAGTTATCTAAAATAAAACTAAATCCTTATTAACATTTAATATTTTATGCAGTTTTATTTTTAAATGTACGATTGGTGATACTTGGAACTATAATCGTAAGAGGAATAAGAAAAATGTTGATTTTGTAAGTTTTCCTTTTCTTATCCCCCTTCTTCGTTTTGATAAGAATAATGGTATATATTTATATTATAGATTACAGCTATAAAATAAAACTATAATGTGAAAATTCAATTATATATATTGACGTTTGAAAGTACACAGAGTCTCTTTCATTAGAACTCTGTTCCTTTTCTCTTGTGTGCATAAGAATGATAATATTCTACGAAAAAATGCACGTATAATAGATTAATGATACTGAAAACGATATCGGAAAATAAAATATGATGGACTGACGTCAAACATACAAATAAATGCTTGCCTCTGCTTTATGTATTCAAACACGCCTACATCCAACAAGCCAATAACTAACCACTAGCCCCTCTCGGATGAAGGCTATTTTTACTATAAATATGCATTTTCAACAGCCATAACACATACATATCTCTACACTCTACATTATGGCCTGAGTTGAAAAATAAGCCTATGTATGTATTTACTTACCTATTATTCTTAACCTAGGACGCTGATAAGACTTATTGCCAAATTCTTGCTCACATCGTATAAGCAAATACATAAATATGCATTAAAAAACTATAAGCGTACATGAGCAGAATAAATACTGCTGATTAATATTATTACCGTAATAGTGACTATGAAGTACTTATGCAGATTTGTTTACATGAAAATTGAAAGGTGAAGATGAGACGGTTGATATTTTGATTTAAAACTTGTTTTCAATTTATTTTTCCAATGTTAATTTTTTTCGTGCTGACAACTTATTTGTGAGGAGAGATGTCTGAAAAAACATCGTTTAATGACCAATTACATATTATACATAAAGGAGCTTATCAATTTGAAATAAAATACATCATTCACAAGTACATATTTTTAATCTTCAATAACTTTGATAATGATTATTTACTTTTCGTAAACAAGAATGGTTTAATATTGAAGAACATGCTAAACTAAGATTAAAAATCAGATTACACACATATTATGGAACTTGAATAGCGGATCAAGTAAAATAAATGGTAAACACAAGTATGTAAATTAGAAATATTGCACAAGGAATATCGCTAAAAATATTACAAAGCACGAAAGTTCTGATTGAGAGTGAAACTTTTAATTTTAGCTGTACAATTCAATTTTGTTAATAAATCGGCTGTTTACTGTTTAATATTGATAAGTTTACAGTGTAAAATTTTCACAAATAATAACATGCTTTGAATTTTGAATTACATCAGAGATGCACCTTCAACCTTGTTTGGTGCAAATTCTTTTACAAAGGATGAGCGATAAGTCTACTTAAAAATGTTATGTCGTATTGTATCTTGTAAATTGTATTATGTATATTGTACATGTATATACGTAGAGATATACTTACAAACCTATGTAATTTGTACTAGGAATAGTAATCAGTAAGTGTGTAATGTAATATTGTTACATTATCGTGAGAGTGTAATATGTTTATAGTTTATAGTGTATATAATTAAGTTACCTACAAAGTGTTGGATAATTTTTAACTGTAGTTGGTTGTACATGTGGCGCTGACTTCATAATATTGAATTATTTTCAAATTCAGTATTTCCCTTCGTTCAATTACATTCCCTAATACGCTAAATAAATAACTACGTTAACACACTTAATAATGGTCACTAATAATAATCAATAATTTTACTTGAATTTTGAATTCAGAGCTGCTTTCCCTTCATTGGGTAAGTATTATGTAAGCATGCATTGCACTAGATTTAACAGTTTTGTATTATTCTTATATTATAAGCAGCGAGACCAATTTACGATACATTATTGTATCAATTCATTAATAAATAACCAATATCCATGTATGGTACATCATGACTATACATAGTTTTATCAGTTATGACCTTTTTGTTATTTACAAGACATTTCAAATTCTTTCATTTTCAACATTTCAGTTCTCATCAGGTTTTTCAATTCGTCTGCATAGGCGCATTTGCTAAAACTGTTACTTTGATTTTGAGAAAAGAAATGTGAAATGAAAGAGAAAAAAAGTACAGTCTGATTTAATGTTGCACATCGTTGATTTACTTAAATTGCTCGTCTATATACATGGTACCTTATACCTTTTGTCCTTCAACACTTTCCTTCTAACTGTATAATATGCAGACGCTACAATTAACATAGCTACACATACATATATTCAGACTACATACTTATACACATTTTAAACATCAGACTTTTGATTTATTTTTGGAAATTCGTTTCTTTCTTTTTCTTCTGCTCTACATTAGGTACACAATCAATTTATTTAGACACTATATAACTAATATGTACACAGAAGAAGAGTAAGAAATATGTCACAGATTCTCTGTATAAAGAGACATTTCTCGTCAGTGTATCAATATTAATCAGTAATCATTGCAATATAAGCTACAATATTATATCCGACTTCATATTATATATGTTGTAGCTTTTACGATTATAGTTACGTTCCAAATGACACTTTACTCGGTATTTGTTGAAAAATAACAGTAAATATTATGTCTTAGTAAATGTTATGTACACAGATTTTAAGGCCTAATAGCTTTATAAACACGATATGCGGTACATGGTAAAATGTATATCAAAAGTCGACAACAAAGTCATCTTGATTACTTTTTACATGTCCTACACATCTTTATAACCTTATAACCACATTACATTATTTAACTTCTATACGCATATCATCATAGTTTCGAAACTTATCTCTGTACTACATGTTTACTTGTATTGATGTAAGTATTTGTCATTTAAGAGTAAAATTTTTCTCTACACGATTAATTTGCAGTTCCAATGGTGTAGATTGTAGATACTATACTTATACATTATACAACATCAAGTAAAAAGTTGGAGAGAGTTTTATCTTTGTACAATAAAATACAATACACCAAAGTGTATGTAAGTAAGTATGTATGTCATAGTATGTGTTATGTGTTATGTAAATACTAAAAAAGCTTAAATACTTGTCAATTTTTCTATGGTAAAAGGTTGACAGACATGAAACTATTTGGATAGAGGAAACCATCACTTCATCACAAACAAGGTTTGAAATGAGCTTTCACCAGGTGAAAGTTGTATGTTGGTACTACACATGTATCCACATGCTAAATCAATAGGAAGTAGGAATAATGAAAAGGTAACAATAAAGGGAAATTTGCAAACAGATTTATACCCTTTTCCGTGTTTTGCACAGGTAAAAACTGCTTTATTTTGTATAGAATTTAATTTTGACAGCATTATAGATAGTAAACGATTGGGTCAACTGGCGTGGCGTGTACATATTTACGTTCTTTTTACATAGTTGTGCATATGTATAATCGTAGTAAACAGCACACAACCACACGCAGTTGCTCATAGAGTTTCCCTTTTTGAAAGAATATGGGTTTTTAACAGTCTTAGTTGTGATTGTACAACAGTTTGTTTTCTATATCATTTTCGACTCCGAATAGCGTCTGTTCGTAATTTTTTGCATACCTATTCCTAAGACTCGATTTCTTGTAGTTGTTAATTTTTGTTCTGATGACTGAACCATTTGGAGCCTGCAATTTTTTAAATGCTAAAACTGCAAGCATGTTTATCGTATAACACTCGTATGTACAATGTACACACTTAAAGAGAAAATAGCATCAGAAGGTATTTGACATTAGATACCCTTTTTCCTCTTCACTGGAACAATCGCAAACTAAGCACTGTTTAAAAATGGAGAAAATAAGTGTTTATCCTACAACGTTTAGAAGACAATGTATAATAATCTTCTACGTATTTTTATTAGTGCATAAATAGTTAGGTTATCCAATAGATATATCAAAAAACCTTCACTGACTTTTCTACGTATGCAATATGTCAAATTTTATAGTAAGCACAATTCCCTGTATGTAATATTATTATTATTATGTATTTTGATTATTTATGTCCTTAAAAGCCTACCCTTCTGAAGATTATGTAACTAGTTTAAAGTAGTATAATATTATGAACTTCAATTTGTTGTACACATATTTAATAGTTCGTACAGCACACTATACAAACTAGAGGCGCTTACTATTTATTATTTTGAAGCAGTCAAATGTGGATGTCAGCAGTAACAACGATACTCAAATCTACAGTGGGTGGACTTTTAACAAGTTAACACTAACAACTCGATTTTACTACGAGTTTATAAACTGGGTAAAAAATTA
>JAQIVE010007464.1:0-10410 GCA_034698285.1 Sminthurinus bimaculatus
ATTATTTGCGTGATATTAGGCATTTTTACCCCGTTACAAAGCTGCATATTGTGAAAGGGAGAAAAACGCGGCTTTTACTTTGTTTATGTTTAAATGATCTAGAAGCCACTGTATTTCATGGTGCGTGTAGCTCTCCATACTTTTTTGTCACATAAGACTTGGTATCTGTATCACATGTAATGTTATGTATGGTGTGTGGACGGTTCTTTTGCTGTTGATTTTGATGAGGATGATATGCAAGTGTGATAATCTTAGTAGAGAGTCAGCGAATACTTTTCCACTTTACGCAGGTAGATGAACGCGTGGCAGGAGAGGTGCCACTTTTTTAGCTATTTACGTCCACATTCATGCACACATGTCTTGGGATGACTTCGTTGTCGTTGTCATGCAACCACTGCACTTTTTCGGAATCACGTAGTCTTAGATAAGCGCAAGACGTCTTAATTAAATGATAGCGATATCACATACAAATGACAGTATCAAATAAGAGAGGGTACAGGCATAGGCTATAAATTACAACACACAATATCATGTTTGCTCCCCGGTTTAGTACTTTATTTTACAGTGTGAATTTCAAGTTTGAAACTCGAAAAAATGCAAAAATGCTATGTGTATAAATGTTGTACACTCATATTTTGCATTGTCCACACATTTTTTTAAAGGTTCAGAATTTACAGTTGTACTCGTGCACTTCCAAATTTGGAATAGTCAAAATTCTCTGCGTGTAAAATACTCGTACGCATTTATCACATCTTCGCTATGCTATTATGTATTTAAATTTATAATTATGTATACTTGTATTATTTGCAGGTATCTATGTATATTTGATTTAGGTATATGTCACATGCTTTAATGTTAAATAGGCATATAAGTAACTGTAGACGGAAAACATAATGTGAAAAAAATGTTCAGTTTGTCCCTTCCTTTCTTTCTCTTCTTCTGTGATGATTTTATTCTAACATGGAGTATTCGTATCTTTAGGTATATTTTATGTATGTTTATAATGATAAATGTTTTACGGATTAGCCTTTTTCTTGACTATGAACCCGTTAAAAGTGCATTTATTTATTTATTTGTCCCTTTCTATTTTTGTACATTCTTACCGTGTGCTAATGATCAGAGACTGAGAAAACTGACAAATGAATCACTCATAACATAAAAATAATTAGCCTTTTTCTTTTCACTGTTGATGTAAGTGCAATACACACCCAAATACGAAAAGCCATGAGAATAGGAAATTTTTAATTTGTTTCAAAATGTTATATATAGACTTTAGTTTTTCATCTGCACCTCAGTCATTTTAGCTAGTATCCGCTATCCGCTTTACTTCATGCATGTACAGGTAGTTAGAATCATAATTGTAGCCATTTATTATGTAAATCAATAGCTATAAATGGATTACGAGACATATTGTAATATGTATTTATGTAGCATTAGAGGAGAAAAAGAGTGGAAAGAGTCATTATCAAAGTAGATAAGACGTCTTATTTCCTAAAAAAGAGGAGAAAAACATCACCAGGTGCTTATCTATAGTTATTATTTTATTAGTTATTAAAATAATATGTATTAGGACACTGTAGGACAGAGCAGTATTGCTGCTGAAAGATTTTGGCAGCGTATGTCAATATTATGAGAAATGAATACCTCGCTTTAAAGTAAAATTTAGATTTTATATTTATATTAGGCATTGCAAACAACGACTTATGAAATAAAATATAAACAAGAAACAATAATTTAGTTACCGTAAAAAAGATAAATTTTAAAAATTAATTCAAATCTACATTTTTGTTGTAATTTAATTTTATAGTTTTTTGAAGGTTGAAGGTTATATATGTAGGATTTCGCTTTCGCGATATTTAAGTAAATTCGTCGATTAGTCCACAAGGAGAAAATACATGTACCATGTACCATTTAAATAAGTTTTATATGATACAAAAATATTACCAGTGAACAAACCAAGCGTGATTGGCCGAGCTTTACCGTTTCTATACTTAAATATCACGTATTGTAATGTATTATATGTTTACATACTTTGCACTTTGCACACAAGGTTACATAATTTAATAATTTCCCATTTCTTACACAGTGTACTGTTATACTTAAATATTTAAGCTTTTGCAAATACCTTCAACACATTGACATTTCCTAGTTTCCATTGGAATTATTGTAGGGTATAATAATATAATGTGCTAAGATCCCCAACAAAAATTTGAATAAAATAAAACTGATGTTGGGGTTCTTTCATATTAGGATGATGGTAAGAAACAGTGCCATATCTAGTATGTATATCGCATGAACTTTTTGTTATTTATATACGATATTTCGGTAATTTTACTGTCTAAACTTTCTTCAATCGGTTAGGACTGCAGTTTATTTATGTAAACACAATTTTTACAGAGTATAGTGGTCAATACTACATTTATATAATTTATGGTATATTTATTGTATTTCAATAGTATGCGATTTTCTTGAATTTTATTTTAAATTTTTAAATGAATCACATGCATATAAAATTGTCGAGATTTAATACATGTTGAAGGTCAGCATGGTTATCTATATGCACCATATTGTTTTGTAATTTTGTTGGTTACTTGACATTTATACAGTTATGTCCTATTTTTTATGGTTTAAAAATGATATTAGATAAACATAAATATAGTAGGTAAGGTAAAGTAATGTTAAGTTATTATTTCATTATTAATATTATTATTACTCTTTCTACGAATTTTTAAGCATATAAAGAAATAATTAGTTTTTTTAAATAGTCAATTTCAGTTATGTACCTATCATAATAGTTATTATCATGTAAGAATATTTCATATCAATTGTTAAATGTAGATAGAAGATATGTATAGAGATCGAGAGATTCATAAAACATAATATTATGATATGTACCTATTTTGACAGTGGGGAAAGTCTTAAAGATGGTATAGGGATTTTTTATTCGATTCTGCTGGTACTTACTTGTATAATTTTAGATTTCAGCCAAGTATTTTTTTGTAGCTTGATGCTGTATTTTTTGCGATTAAAATAGGTTTACAGTTTATGTATTATGTTCTGATCAAAGGCACATACACAAATACACACACATGTAGACACTTTACAACTTTACATTGATACATATAAGTATAATATAAACAAGAACACTGTGAGTGAAGATTTCTAATTTTGTACACATCTGTAAAAAGCAAACAAGCGGAGATAAAGTCGGCAAAAATAGTATAGCGATCCATAATAATATTTTATCTGTGCCTCCGCAGACTATATTTTAGTTTTCTCGCTTTCTCTGACGTTTAGGGTGACGGTAGTTGACGGCTGACGACAACATAAAAATACATAATATAAGAAAAACAGTTGACACAAATTTTGGAATACAAATACATTATATCGAATGTCAGGTTGTTTCTTTTACAGAATATTTTATATCATGGAATGCTACTTTTATATTTTGTTTGTTCATACATACACATATTTACGTACACAGTACACAAGTAGTACATATGTAATATGTGCAAAAGTTCCTGAAATTTTCCCTCGTCTCACTCTCTCTCTTTCTCGTTCTTTCTCTTTTATCCATTTAAACATGTTTATGATGTTCATTTATTTTTTTAACTGAGATCTGTTTTGATTCCTTAATTTGTGTGCATTTCCACCACAAGTAAAAAGTTTTTTTAAAATATTTTTTGTGTCACGATCACAAATAATTATTACAGTATTAATTAATTTTACTATTATTATGCAAACAAAGAAACCAACGAACGAAATCAAATATGAGTGAGAAGTTTTTTTTGTGAGTAACTATTCTTGTGATTGGAATTTTGGAATTCTTATATATCTTTTGTACTGTATTTGACTGGGCATCATTCATATTATGTTTAACCTATTTTATCGATGACTTTGACTTTCGTTTTACTCCCTTTTTAATATGTACTGATCAAAAAGTAAACCCACCCAAATACCTACTTTTATAATCTGAAATAATAACGTCAGTAATATGTCTAATAACATTAAAGTTTTATGTATGAGTAATAGTAACTTGATAGTGATATACATATGTACAGAGGTATAGAAATGCGTAGGGTAGAGTACAGGAAACAGGAATTCATTGGTAAAACAATGCTATGCCATATGCAGACAAAATAGATCAGATTTATGCCTAAAAGTAATACATAAATTTAGGCTTAGAGTGTAGAGTATACTTATCGTTAGGTTGCCTTTTATTTTTTAAACAATGAAAGGATAATGATAATGATAATTTAAAAAAAATATTTGTTGAAGTTTGGGGTTGTTTTAATTTTCAGTTTTTATTTTGTTTTTTAGAAAAAAATTCAAATCATTTTTTATTTTTTTATTCCTTTAATCGCTGTTATTGTTTCGTTTCGTTTAAATGTGGATTAAGGAAAAGTAAAAAGAAAGTAGAAGAAGAAAGTACGCTCTGAAATGAGATTTGCTTACGTACGAAGTTTTATCCCTATTCACAATTAAAGATTAAAGAAGATATTGTTCGTACTTATCACTCTTATTTGACATTTTCTACTTCTACTGTTCTTGACTATAATATGGTTTTACTATTATGCAGAAGAAATATTAATTCGAATTTTTCTCAGTTCAATTTATATAAATTACTTTTTGTGATTGGTTGTTATTATGGTATGAAGTTGGTAAGATGGCAAACGTGAGAAGATTGACTGCTGGGCTGAGGGACCATCCTTACCGAGATCCCTACCTTAAGGATCCTGCTTCAATCCTCCACTAATTAACGATACGATTTTTCGACAAAACTAGCAGGTGAATCCAAAATTAACTACTTTACTTACTTGTCTAATACATTAACATCTATTAACATTATTCATTCAAATAATCCATGTTTACACTTTTAAATACTTACCAATATGTAATTATAATCTCACCTTTTAAATAGTCTTTTTACTAAAATTCGTTATTTTAAAAAGTCAACCAGACCCATAACGTAAAAGACATGCAATCTAACATCTATGTAAAATCCAGCTCGGCACAAAAAATGCTTACATAATTTCTGGTATATTTTGCAAAATTCCTGCACTATACAAATTACAAACACGATGAATAATATATTATGACGCATATTTTGCTCTTATCTCCATTTATTTTGTGATAATATATGGCCGTAATATGTATCATACTTGAGCCAGTTACACAATCTGTGTACAAAACCACTAAAAATTTACGTATTGTGCTGGAAAGTACACAACTTGTTTAACTGTAGTAATTGGAATGGTAGCATCAGTGGTATATATATAATGATTTCGGTTCCTCCAGGAAACGTCAATGGAATTCGATGAAAATCGGAAAATAATAATCATGGAGCGTAAAACAATTTAACATGACATTTAACAACCTGACACAATTCTAATCATATTTCCCTTCAAATAAACTTTTCTGATCTGTCAGTAGTTTTTTCTCCTCAGTGACACCTTCTCAAGTGTGCTCAAACTGTGTGTTTCCAAAAATCCAAAATTGTCTTTCTATTTTCAAAAACTGCAAAGAATAAAGTTTGCGTGAACATTGTGTGAGGTTTTATATGACGGTGAAAGTTTTGCATTTTACGAACATGAGTTGATTATGCCATTTTCCATCGTTTACACAAACGTTTTCTGATAGGATAAAACAACTAAACAGTTGTATGCGTATGCATACGTAGGTTGTACATTATTATATTCATTATTGCTACTATTGAGTGATATTATTGGCCAATTAACCATTGAATTCTGCTTTTTTTTCTAAATTAAGCTGCTAAGTATTTATTTGTGTATGTATAGTGGGGTGAGGCATTATATAATTCCTTTTTTTTTGTTTTTGGATGCGTGTCGTGTGTTTGCGTGCGTGTGTTTTGTAAATGTATTTTTTAACTATTTTGTGTACTATATTTTTAAGACGAACTTTCTCCCTGTGAGTCCGTTTGTCCTAGTATTTAATTACAAACCTTTCTGGATTTAATAACAATAATTATTTGTAAAATAAAATGCTGTCTATCCATTTATTATTACTTGCATTGATTGGGCGAACTACTAACTAGTAAATACTGGCTAGTATAGCCAGATTCTATACAATCTGCAATGAATGAATGGACAGACAATGTATTTAACGTAGCTGTTGATTTGAAGTCGTTGTATTTTGTTGTTGTTTGTAATATGGAGAATATAAAAACCCTAAAAAACTTGAGCACAAAAAACTAACCAAAAAATGTGGTTTTGTCTTTTCTGTAACACTAGGTGGGAGGAGCGCAAAATTTTGGAACTCAATTTCTAACCCAAAAAGCAAAAATGTTGTCAATATCTGCTCGCACACTCGCAAGGTGTTGTGTTAACCACTCTCCTGTTACGTTCGTGGGGGGCCAAATATATCTATATTGTAGACAAATTTTAAACCAAATTGATATATTAAAAAAAGTACATTTTAAACAAATTTATCCAACTATTTATGCAAAAAAACAAACAAACAAAAAAACAAGCTACTGCTACTACCACCACTACTTCTCTGTCTCGAAATTATGTATAAGAGCAAAACTGGAAACCACTATTACTATCATTATTATATGATACTGCTACTACCCGTATTGACACGCCTTCACCTTCACTCTGTAATTTGTATGCCAATTTTTTAATTTTGCACAAAACACCTAAAACCTCTACCTAAAATCTATCTATATTACTCTCGTCTTACTACTGTATGTATGATATCTATACTATAAATTATTTACAAAATTTTTACCATAATAATATTATAATATATATAACCTATAAATGCAAAACCCTGCAAAAGTTTTAGAACCTCTCTGTTTTACTTTTTAGAACAGTTTTCTATCATTTGTATAACTAAAGAATGATCTATATTTACTTTGTAATTTTTTTATTGAGTAAACAAAATTGTACTATAGATTTTAGTAATATATATAGTTCTACCTATCTTCATTAGGCATAATATTATAACAAAATCAATTATATATAACATGATTATGAAAACACTATTATATAGATATATAATTATTGTTTCACGGTGAAGCACTGTAAACACTGCTTCTCACTTTCTCTCACCTTCTCTCTGACATAATTCAATAGCAATAATAATACTGTTTCCCTCCGCTCAACTCCTCTCAACTCTCAACTGACGATACTCTGTAGTACTATTACTATTCTGACGACAAAAATTAGTACTGTAGTTTACTTTTTAATTAATACAAAAAATTGTACTTTTACCTATTATCACTGATGACCGAAATCTAAAACATATACATCTATATACATATAAGTATGTATAGTAACTAGTAAACATAAGAATTTGTATGTGTAGAACATAGCGAACACAACTATATTTTACTCTATTTTCACACACACACCCTCTCTCTCTCTCTTTAGTCCTCTGCTCTATAGCGTGTATACATATTATGTATAAAATAGTGTGATTCACATCTATCTATTATTAGATTAGATCTGTAATACAATGCATAGTTTCTTAGTACTTTTCCAAAATTAGTTCCGAAATGTATTGCAGCACCTTGTGGAAGTTGCACGCGGAGTCTGGGTCACTAATATGTATATTATTATGTTTGACAACAACAATCCGGTTGATTACATGGCTTTAATATTTTATTCAATAAGACGTTTATAAAAAATATCTTGAATTTTATAGGTTTAGTTTTTTCGATTCTTGACATTTAAATTTTCCTTTTCTTATACAGTTATATTTTATTTATAGTATTTTTCAAATAGTCATTTCTTCACTGTTATATAATACTATTTAATAAGGTAACATTTCCCCCAAGTTTTTTTCTGCTTTTGAAAGATTTGAATAATAGTCATACATACAAACGTCTGATGTAAATACATAAGTACTTACATATTTTTTTAGTTTTGACGAAAAATCAGCGCAACTAAATATCTACTTATTCTATTGCACAGCTGTCTATTTAATATAGTTATGTATTTTAGTAATCAATTTTGTCGGTCAATTTTGTACATATAGGTTGTCTATCTACTCATTCAATTTTCTAAACTCCTGAAGTTGTATTTCAATAACAAGAATAATATTAAATATTAATAATCATGAATGAAATACATAATAATATTCCTGAGCAAATCTGAAGCTTTGTTGTCCGTTGTCCAACCTAGAACAAGGGAAAGTCCACAGTCAAAAAGAGAGAGAGTTATGTAATCGTTTTTAATCAGTTACTTATTCACATGATCAACTAGTAAATAATAGTCAATACGCTTCACTTACCAACGTAAAACTCTTAGAATACAGACGACTTTATGTAAACCTTATATAAAGATTTCATACAAAATATACAACCAATCACTCCTCAGTCCGCAGTTTTCGATCTTATTTGGGGAAATTTTTTTCTTAAAATGATATGTTTTGTTATTCGTAAAAAGGAATAATATATATTAATACAAAATTGGATATATGTATGAATTATTATACTCAAAATATATAGTTTCAGTTTTTCTGGGCCCTTTAAGAAACAGAAACGAAAAAGGCCAGTTCAACTACTAAAAGTGCAACTGTAAAAAATCATTTAGGTGAGAAGAGAATCTTTATTATCTATTATTACGTAATTTTACCAATATTATGAATCGATATGAAACCAATTATATATATTATTGCTATGCGAAGGTGAATGACGAAAGAAGCAAAACATTTTTGGTATTAGTATTAACACAATGAATCTTGATCTTGAATCTCGCTACTTAATATCGTAATGTTATATGTAGATACCCTCAGTGTACATGTATATTATTATTGTTACTATTATTTTAAAAATATATTAATCTATGACATGACTATTTTCGAAAAGTATTGGAAGCTTTATACCTACAATTATCATGATATATTTATTGCCTATTGAATGATATGACGATGAGTGCCCACGGACGTCGTCTCCATTTTTTTAGTATTAGTACAAGATCTACAATATTTCCGACAAGCAACGACAAATAATTGTTTGTCATCTCTCTTACACACTGTATTTAAATATGACGAGTATGGGGAAGTGAAATAATATTAAACAAAATGTTGATTTATTGTTTAATACTCGGAAATTTTTAAATGCTATATCTGTGCATACAAAAAGCGTATCAATATACGTTCGCCGTTTTTTAGCTTATGTGTGAGGGAAAAATCTAGACTATAGTAAAATTAACGTGGGTAATATGTGCCTGTTGCATAAATGTGTATAATTACCCACTGAGTATATCATTATGTATTTTATGTCTATCGTTCTTAATTTTTTCTAGACTTTAAAGAAATTGAACAAAATGCTATGCATAAAAGTGTGTGTGTATTGGTGTGTTGCTAGACATGTAAAAAAAGGCCAGGCCAGACTGGCCTTTAGCAACAAACCCAATTTGATTTCTAGCCAGACTAAAGTTCGGCGACAAAACGTCTAGTTTTCATAAATCAGACTGATTTTATTAATTCTAATTCGTCAGCCTTTGATTTGAGTCCTAAATAACTAAATGACTTTCCAGTGCTTTTGGCGGGATGTCAAAAACTCTAAAGTTCTTGGAAAGGAGTCTCGAGAAATAAGTTTTCTGAAGTTAACTTTTATTAAAGGTCAAAGAATATGCTATTTTTACAGGGCCAAAAAGCCGAATCAGATCGGTTGGACATGAAATTGGGAGTTTACAGTGTTTAGTGTTTAGCAACTCAACCTTACATACTTGCAGTTTAAATTTTAATTGATAAAGAGAAAATTTTCTTGTCTTGTTTGTTGTTTGTTTTTTTTATTCGTATCATGATGTATTGTTGATATTATTCTTTTACGACAAAAAACTAATTGAAAAAAGAAAGAAATATACCAGAATCTCCGCTCTTCATGGAACTGAGAGTCCTGTCCTGCACACCTAAGAAAGAATGAGAAAGCACAGACAACTTCACTATGAAAGCTGATCAGTGAAATTCACTCCAGTCGTAAATATCAAATTCCTCTGCTTTAGGGTAAAAAACACAAGCATACATATAAATACATACAAATACACACACAAAATGACTATACAAAAGCAGTAAATTATTAGATTAAATCGAGACATTACAAAAAGCAGAGGGATAAATATAGAAAAGGTGGTGCTGAAATAATAAAACAAACCATTATATTATTATATAATATATACATACACATTATCGTACATACGTTGATGAAAATGTACTTAATTGACAAATCAATCAATTAATTAGTGCCTTACATGAAAAGAATATTGTATTAAAAGTTAGAATTATTATTGTATCAATACATGTGTATCTATTATGTGTGTAAATATGAGGAAACAAAATACTTATCCATGTATGTACTTATATAAATATATATGTAAAAAACATACATCAATGCAATATGCCATTAAGGTCTCTACCTGTCAGGAGAGACGCCTTAAATCT
>JAQIVE010007465.1:0-10409 GCA_034698285.1 Sminthurinus bimaculatus
CACTCCAAAATATCTTCGTTGGTTTGGCCAGAATCATGAAAAAACTAAGCAATTTAATGCATTGGGACAGAGTGTATAAAATAGATAATATACGGTACAGTACACTAATATGGTATTATAAAAGGAAAGGTTATTCCTTGTTGTTGTCGTTGATCTTTACCTAGAAAATAAAATCTATTTCGCCTTTGTTATATAATAATAATAATACACACAATACAGTCTATTGGAAGTTTGCGCGAGCACAGGAGGAAATTATTATTGGGTATCAGGGGCCTAAAAAGCCTTTCCTTTTCTTCGTCTTGGACTTGACGATCGTCGTCCTGCTATGAAGCCACCTTTGTTCATCGAATGCTCAGTCTGTGGGCGAGAATTCGGTTCAAAGTCAATCGGTACGTTTTCCATCACTTTTCATGTTGCTCAATATTTGTATAGAAATACTACTTACAATGTTCACGCAAAAGCATATTGACTTGATTTATTTTTGTTCTTTAGTATAATGTAGCATAAACATTATATCGCATTTTGTTGTTGATATTACCCTCTATTTTTTATTTGGTATTGATTCGATAAAAAGCTACACTTGTTCATTTCCATTCTCACTTTACTCCCGGAGCCTCCAGCTGAAATTTTGATATATTATGATCTGAGATATTATTCAAGTGCTGGGGTGTGACTCGATTTCATTGAGAATTTTTTTTACAAGTGCTGAATTGAGAAAATAGAGTTAAGCAAAGTAAAGTGGTGAAGTGTGTTATGGGAAGGTGGTAAAAATCAATATACGTAAATAGTAAATATGTAATACATTTTTGATTTTTGTTGTCCGTTTGATTGGTGTGCAGTCATACACGAGCCTCAGTGCTTGCAAAAGTTGAGACGGACTGAGATATCCCAAAGGGAGAACGAAAATGAAAAGTCATCGGGGGCAAATAAGAAAAATCGGAGGAAAAAAAAACTAGCTCAGAGGACTAGTCATCAAGAGTCAGATCGTGGACGGGAGGCTACTAGAGTGTCAACAATTGGAATTGGAATCTCGGCTGCCGCCACAACAATGTCAGCTCCCGCGGACAGCAGTAATGTCTCCACCAGCTTTGTCCTCCTGGCAACTTCTGCCACTTCTACTTCCAATATCGCGAGAACTAACAATAATACCACGGAGAAATTCAACCTTCCCAAAATTCAAACGACGACAACGTCTCTCAAAACGTAATTGCTGTTTCTATAGTGCGATTCCTAAATAAGTTTAATTTCAAGAAGAACTTTTCTGTAACAAAATGAAGAACGAAATTAAATTTAAATTTTGAGCACCGAACACCGAAGTGTTTCCAAAAATTTTTCAAAAAATAAACAAAAACAACAAAGGAAGCGTCATTTTTAATTTTAATTTTAAATATTTTTTGGACAAGTTTTTTATTTTTTATTTCTAGAACTTTATTTTTCAAAATTTTGCTCAAGATTTTATTAAATATGTTAGGATAATCACTGTTATTACACATAAAAGCTAATTAATTACACCATTTTTTTTCAATTAACTACCACCCGCTGGTAGCTGATTTATCGTTCGGTGTCATACAAGGAACAATTAAAATTCTCAGTTTCCACCTCATTGATTTCACAAACATCAACATTCACAGTTCACAGTACTTTAATTTAATGTAGTGTAGTGTAATGTAGAGAGATCAAAATGGTGGAAAGGTCAGGATCCCTGTAGTTGTTCTTGTTCCTGGTCCTCTGGTAAAGATGGCTAACATTACAGCTTATCAAGGCAAGATGAATTTTGTCACGATAATACCTAATGTGATACATATTTTACATATTTCTAGGACCCGTCGTCCTTGTACCGCCATTTTGGACAAGCCTCGCATCCTAAATCCTGAGTATATTCAATATGACATGTCCCTGACCAGGATTGACTTTACGGGTCAACCACAGCAGCAGCAACATCAACAAATACATAGTACAACAACTTCGACATCTAAAAGCGGGAGTGGAACAGGGAATAAGCAGAGCAGTGGTGGAATTATGGACGAAAATCAAAATCGACACAACAACGCCTCCAATGGTCGCCTCCTTCAGCGACAAAATACTCAAATTCTGGACAATCACCACAGAACCGAGTTCATTCTTCCAACAGTCGACGGCCCGCCAACCCCCGTCGATCGACAACACCAACACCAACAACAATACCACCAGCAACAAATCTATTCAACCAATATGAGTAAACATTACCAACATCAACAACATCACAATTCCACCAGGCATCACCATCATCATCACCATCGGTCCGCAGAACAGACTCCAACTAACAATTCAAAGGTAGAACAAAAAAGTGGGAAATTATTTCAAAAACTTTTTGTGCACGTTAAACAATTTTCTCCAGTATTATGTACAAAATGAACTTGAGATTGGCATTGAACGACGATCGAAACGACAATGGTGACGAAGACGAGTGAATGATAATCATAAGTACAAAGTACACACAAAAATATCGATTGCCTCCATACTTTGTATCGTATTATAATATGACTATAATAATACATTTTTTGCATAATTATCTATTATCTATCTATATGAGTTTCCCATTACATTATTTGTATTCGCGTTCTCTAATAGTTTTCGATGCTTTTCCCTCACATTTTGAGTGTGTATACGAGTATAGCTGCAAAGGATACATAAGTAAGCTTTTATCCTCAAATTCTTTTGTCGTGGCACCGTCATGTCATGAAAATTGCTCCAAACTTTCGTCGTTCCAGTCTCCAATCTTATGCCTTGTGTACATATTACAGATACATAATAATATTATTATGCATGCACATAATGTATCTCTGTATTCTATTGTCAGTTGTACTGTGTATGTAGGTATGTGTGTGGTGTGGTGATTGTGTTGTGACATATCGATTGAATATCGAACGGAATACCTAATATATACAATGTAGTACTGGATGATAATGTGATGTCCTGTCGTGTTGTTTGGGTAATGGTTTTGACATTGACATTTACTAGTTGCTGCCCAGTCCTAACGCCACTCTGACGACGACCGTGGACTCGATCCTGGGTGATCCTTGCAAGAAGGTGGCGGAGGGTGGACGGATGATGATGAATGTGGTTGGCGAGACGATGTTTCCTCCGCGAGACTCAGGTAAAAACATAACAGCCTTACAAACATTGTGGGAGCAGGCTCAGGCTCATCCTCACAGTCAAAGTCAAAGTGAACATGCACAAATTCAAATTGAAATTGACCATGAAGTTGATCCTGGTGTAATAATGTCGTGTAGCACTAGCAATTTGTGTTGTACTGTAGCTGCCAACAATGCTTCAAGTTGTTGTGGCTCGTCAAACGTTCCTTCCCTGACTCCCTCCCTTCAAAACTATCCTGCCCATGAACATGAATACGATTCCATTCTTAATCCTAATCCAAATCCGAATCCAAGTTGGAGTCATGAGGAAATTCTCCTAATGACTTCACTGAGCAAATCGATTCAAAGCCTAGTTTTAGACCCCATCATTTTCCCTCCGATACTAAATAATTCCTTTAGCTTCAATCCCAATCACAATCACAGTTGTAGTCAATGTCCCTCGTCCGTTGACAATTGTTCACTCGTCTCTGTTATCAATGTTGGTAGCAGCACCAGTACTTGTAATAACACTGATAGTATTTTTAATCCCGTTGTGATGAACCTTTCCCAACCTTCTTGTTCTTGTTCCAATTTGCTCCCTGTAGATGACCTTCCTCCCCCTCTTCCGTTTCCTGCCCTTCCTCTAAAGCCCCAGCCCAAAGACAAGTCACCTCCTATCGAGTCCCTGTTTGCCGCACCCAACTTCCACTTCGGTAAATTGTCGCAGTGTGATTTGGAAAAACCGTTACCAACTTGTTTTCATCTTGAAAAAATGCCCGCCCATTCCAACAGGCAACACCATCCAACTGCTGCACCCGAACAGCCAGCACCAGACTCCCACCAGAACCCAAAGAACAACAATGTCAACGATGTCAACAAGGACTACTTTGTGACTCCCTCCGCTTCCACATCCACATCACCTCCTCCTGCAGAATCCAAATCAAGAGACTGTCACTCACCCTCACCAGCCACAACACCAACAACAACAACTCCAAGCTCTCCAGACAAAAGCCAGTCCAACCTCCAAAAGTACATCAGTCATCTCAGTGCCGACATCAAGTTCAGCCACTTCAACTACAATAACGACCAGCCAAAAGATCCAACACCTCAACTTCCGCAGAGCCAGAACGAAACTCAAACAGACGGCAACGACGACGACGACGATGACGACGAAGATGGGGGTCAAAACGAGTCGGTCGAGGTCGAGAGGTCAAAGGCCAAAGATTTTATCCGCTGCCCCTGTCCCTGTCAGTATCAGCCTATCTGCAATATCGACAGTTTTGACCTATCCGTCCCATCCACCGTCGGCCACGTTCAGCCAGATCAACCAGAGCCAAGTCAGTCTCAAAAATCTAGATCTAGAGGGAAAGAGTGTGATGAGGAAGAACAAGAAGAAGAAGAACAAAACAACGGCGGCAGCCCCTGCTCATGTTTGGCAAGTCCAGACACACCAACCACTGCAGAAGCAACAGAAGCACCTTCGCCAATTTCAACTGCAAGAGCACCAACAACCAGTACAGTCTCAATTCAACTACAACAACAACAGTCACAACAAGTTTCGAAAGAAGTCCTTGTGCTAAAAAATGTAAACGAGTCCAGAGCCTCCATTTTCAAGTCACAGGATGGACTTGCCGACTTGAACAATCCGTCGATACCTCAGCTTGAATTTGGGCAGCAACATCAACATCCTTGTCATCAGGCACCGGATTGGATCGGGCCTCCTTTTATGACAACTTTCCACAACTATTATTCTGGTAAAAAAACAATGTATATTATTATTGATTTTCCAAATAAATATTAAATATTATTGAATGGTAAAAAAAATATTTCAATACATTTTATTTTTTTATAAAGTTCCTCATCTACAAAATCAGCATAAAAAATCTAGAGTGGAGGAGAGTGCGGAGGAATCCGAGTCCGAGTCATGTCCCTGCACCCCAGCGGCTGGAGAGAGGAAAAATAACAACGCCGAAAGTTTTTTTTCATCCACCTCAACTACACCAGCTACTGGAACAGGAACTGGAACTGGATCCCCTGAAGCAGCTTATCCCTCAGTTCTCAGCCTCATCGAAGAACTCCAGGAGATTACCAATAAAAAGATTGTGAGTCGTCTCAAACTCACCTCGGAGCACCAGCCAAATCCTTCATATTCAAAACTTTTATCTTCTTCCAGAGCATCGAGTACAAATACAAATAACTATTCAAAGGCAAGGTCAAAATCTCGATCAAAATCACGATCCAGGTCGAGATCAAAATCCAGATGTCAGTCAAAGTGTGCGTGTAGTTTAAAAAATTCCCTTTCAAATTCCTTCCTGAGTCAAGATAAGGAAAATGTTCAAAAGCAGGAGCAAACAATAACAACAGCAGAAAGAACCAAACATCATTTACTAACAAATAATCCAATAAATGCGAGGCTTAAAAATACTCCCGAAAATTCCTCCCACTTTCACGATGTAAACAGTTGTATAAATAGTTACAATAATAATATTGATAGTAAAGCTAGTTCATGTCGGGTTAAAGTTGGTGCTGATTTTGGTGCTGGAGGAGTGGAAGGCGGGAGTGAAAGTGGTCAGGAAAATAATATCAAGCAAGTCTATAATCAAGGTCAGCAAGTCAATGATGAGCTTAGAACGGGAGACTTTGATTCAGTGCCCGAGAAAAAAGAAGAATTGGAAAGTGGCCGGGATCATAAGTATCAAGAGGAAGAAGACGGCGATAGTTTGGAGGACTTTTCTGATATATCTCAATACCAGAGCGATGATGACGAAGATCCATACTCCCAGAATGACGAGTCCTTTGTTTCTGGTTCCCGGTTGTCTTCCAGCTCCTCGTGGTAAAAGATTGAAATTACGCCTCAATTCCTTGATTTCCTAACTTAAATAATACGAATAGACAATAGCATAATATTTTATGTTTTAAACTTGTGTAAACTCTTTCCTTTTTCATAGGGCGAGAAATGGTCCAAGAAGATCAAAGCTTTTTGGGGAGGCTTTGACTACAGTCTCTGGAAGCGATGCGGATGACGAGGCTTGTGATTCTCCAGAGATGAATCGAAAGATTGGACGAACTATTGTCGATGTCTTGAGTCACAGTAGCTCAGCCCGAGCTGCTCGCCTTGCCCAAAGGAGGAGATCCAGTACTCAGGGTGGTTTTGCTCGTCGCTCCAACAGCACCACCAAAACAACCTGGAAAAAATCCAATGAGCATCAGCAACAAGATCATGGACATGACCTCTTGGAAAACAAGAGCGATATGTTAAAGTTCAAAGTGTTTGCGGGAAGCAGCGTGGACCGAGGTTTCCCCGAGGATGACAACGAATTTGAAAGTCTTCTCTCGCAACAGCTGATAAATTTCCAAACCGAGGCGCAAAACGGCCTCAACAAAGCAAAAAAGCCAAAGAAAAAGACTAATCTCAAGTGTGGCACCTCCAAAAGCATCAGTGACCTCCAGAAGTCACAAGCCCCGAATCCTCACAATTCACCTCGAACTCGCTATATTGACCAGCAAGAAAACATTTGTGATCTCAACGGCAACAATCAGTCATCCAGCAGCTCCATTTTTACCGAATGTGCAGAAGTCCTTGATGATAGAAAACCAAGTGATATCGTCAATGCCAATACCATTGTCAACTGTGACGATGACGTCCATACAAATATAAATACAAATACAAATCTGCATCCTAGAAGTGGCCATGGCCATGGTAATGGCCACGTCAAGACGTCGAGTGAGCAGGCATTTTTGGAGCAGGCGTTTGGTGAGAATCGGATGGATAGAGAAAGGCTTCGACGTCCCTTCCTCATCCACCAACACACCAGACCCAAGGACAGTGATGTGGAGGACTCTGTGGCCATTTGGGAGGGCTCCCACATCATCCCGAGGAATCTTCGCCCGGGAGAAAATTCCATGGAAATCCTTTCCAACCAGGAAAATGAGGAACTGCTCCCCCCTCGACCTCGGACTCGTAGACACAGTCGAAACAGCAACAACAATGATGATCCTGTAAATGAGAGTGACCATAGGAGAAGTCGAATTCCTTCCTCCTCCCTGCCCACCACAGCTCATCAAAACGAACAGGACGCTAATGTATCTAGTCCAAGGTGCAAAAAGAGAACTCTCAAAGTTACAAGTAGGATGGGTCCTCAATCTACAGATCCTAACTCTCCCTCTAATCCCATTTCAAACCCAAATCCAACCTCAATCATCCCCTTGAAATCGACCTCGACTCAGGGCAAACCAGTTGCCAAGATAAAATCAAAGTCTAGCAAAATCTACGACAAAAAGATCCAGACCCTCATATCAAACGTGTGTCGTCTGCATGAGCTGCAAAAGGACAAGATCAAGCGGGTTCTCAATGAGAGGCCCAAAACCTCTCCGGCCTGCATCGAAAAGCCCGTCTGCACGAGTGATTTACGAGAGGGAGCTTACAAGGGCATTCACGGTAACGATAATAACATGGGATCGACATTTTCTCGAGGTCGACCCGCCTCTGCGGTTAACCGACCCTCAACCTGCATCCCCCTGACCAGTCATGTCGCTGGAAAGCCGGCTGCGGGAAAGGGAAGCATCGATCCACATAATAAGGAAAAGTCCAAGATTCCCCGGAGCAAAAGATCTCTTTCGAGCAGGTCGGCCAATGTCAATCACCAGCAAGATCACAAGCATCACAATAGCACTGAAATTAGTGGCACCACCAAAAACCATCCCACCAGTGGACAACAAAGGCCGGCCACTGCCAGCACTATCAGCAGCAATAAAAGTAGCATTGGCGCTCCATTCAACTACGTTCAAGCTAATGCCAATGCCTTTAAAAACAACCAGTTCAATTTCAATAGCAAACATTTCGACTTTACGGCGACTCGTCCTCGAACGGCGGTGACCGTGAGAACGGCCCTGGTTCAGGAAAACTCGCTCTTTAATCATCTGGTGGGGCTAAGGGCTAATACTCCAAAAATTAGTAGTTTGGACATGAGGAAAATTCAAAATCAAAGCCAGGTCCTTAGCGAGCTTCAGCAGTATCGAAATGCCCATAATCCTGTTATTCAAGAGCGAGTAAAAAGGCCAAGTTCGCCCGCCCCCTCCATCTTCTCAAGCTACTCGACGGACGAAGAGCCCTTGGAACTAATCTACTCCTTCAAGTCCAGGGCAAGGGCAAAGGACACCGGGGTTCAGAGGAAAAAGCCAAAGTCTCCCATTGGCCTATGCACCCCTTTGGACATGATCAAGTTGGACAAGGCGAGTCTCTACGCACAAATTGAGCTGTATCGACGAAAGGCCTTGGCTCAAAAGGACAACAACAGGGTTGGTTCCGGAAACTGGAAGAATTTTGAGCCCGCTCTATCCATTGTCAAGGGTCGATCCGCCAAGTCTAAGCGAGCCTTTCAACAAGAGAGCCAAAGCCCGGTCAACAAGACAAGAGACCGGGAAACTGCAGCAACTTCAACATCTGCTGCATCAACTCCTCGCTCAGTCACCCCAAGCGTTTTCCAGCCAAGGAAATCAACTTCAAAATCAAAATCAAGTTGCTCCAAAAAACGGTTGGTCGCTGCAAAGAAGGTATTGAGGGAGCTCTCGGAAAAGGTTAAAAGGGATCAAGAACAAATACAAAAACAACAACAACTACAAAGTCCACCTTATAAACTAATAAAACCGGTCAAGTCTCCTCTGAAGGTGAAGGCCAAGCCAAAAATGATGAAACTGCCAATTGATCGAAATATTCGAAAGATCGAGATCCCAATTCCAATGTCAAAAAGAGTCCAATTTTCCTCCCCAATCCAGAGTAATAATCGTAATAATAATTCTAGTCAAAATTCACCAAGCCCACAGCCAAGGAAGAATAATGTAATGATAAAAGGGGGGAAGCCAAAGACTCCAATTCGAAAGCACAGTACAAGTAACGCCGCCACCAGTACTCAGTTTGATAGGTCATTTAATAAAACTAATAATAATGGGGGGCAGAGCAGAAAGTCATCGAGTGCGGGGGCGGGGGGAGAAAAAGAACGCCAGAAAGTCAGGATCACAATTCAAGCGGATAAGAACAGCCGAGGCAAGCTGAAACTAACTTATCGCAAGAGGAACGATGACAGTGATAATAATAATGATGATAACATTAGTTACGTTGAGGACGATAGGAGGATAAAGAGGACGATGACCGCTCCACCTCCGCCTGCAAGTACTAGCGCCCATACTACTGGAAGATCACAGGGCTCCTGTGTAGGTCCTCCGTGTATGCATCCGATGGAAAGTGTTCATAACCAAGAGAAAAGAGATCAGGAGGTTCATCGAAAGAAAGAGCTGCGAGAGACGCTGGAGAAGCTTGAACAACATTTAGATCGAATGAGGGGCAAAGACTTTGACCGGAGGAAAAGGGACACGGGAGGAGGAGGAGGAGGAACTAACGGTGGTGGTGGTGGACCAGGAGGGGGAGGAGGACCAAATCGTAACGCCAAGGAAGAACACCAGTCTGTGGCCAGTATGGCAGTTCCCATCAAGAAAAACGAGGAGGAAGATGAGGAAAAAATGCTCAATGTCAAAATCATTGTGAGACGGTAAACATTTTCTACACTCAAATTTAAGTTTTATGTTTTATTACTGACCAAAAAGTACATTACAGCTGTGTAGTTATTTTACAAGAAAGTCACCAAAAATTTTAAAACTCGTTTTTATCTCGTTTTTTATTTTTCAGAAAAGACCAAGACGGCACCCTGCCAGCAATCGAAAAGGTGGTCCAAGCCTTCACAACAAAGTGGACGTACCTCATAGTTGACGAAGAACCCCTTACTTCCACTTCCCCAAATCCATATCTTGCCTCCCACCAAAGTAAACCCAAAGCGAAAAAGGCCGACGAAGCTTTCTACTCCCTCAAAATTACCACGTCCAATCAGTCCACCATCGACTCCCTTCCCTCAGAAGAGGCTCTAAATCGTTTCCTCACGTGTTATGTATGTGGCAAAAATTTCAACGTCCGAGAATATCCCGACCACGAAAAAGAGTGTTTGAATGTAAGTCAAAGCCAGGTCTTATCCATCAAGGAAGGAGATGAAACGTTTTCTCATTTTTTCCATTTCCAAAACATCAATAATCAAACCATTCCAAATACTCCAAATAGTATTAATACAACAATTACAAATACGAATACAAATACAATTCCTAGTCCAAGTCCTCGTTCTGAACGAAATCATAGAGTCAAATTCATGCCTTCCTTTATTCCTTTGTGACTCGCGTACCGTAAATTCTCGAATTGTGCGACAGCTTCGTGTTGTACGACACCTCGAATAGTAGGACGCAAAAAAACTGCAA
>JAQIVE010007466.1:0-10408 GCA_034698285.1 Sminthurinus bimaculatus
TTAAGGTTCATTCGCTAAATACCTGCCGAGATATAAAAGTTTCATTTTTGTTGCAGAAATTATTTGTCACCCTGTACTTAACTATATAAACATGAGCAATTACAATGACTGAACACTGTATGTATGTATTTATGTATATGGATACATTTTACGTTCGTTTGGATGTCGAGAATGAAGATTCTTGACTTTTAAAATACATTTTTTGAGGCCTACAAAATCCAAAGATAAAAGGAGTTGAGCATGAAAACTATTATATTATATTACATACAGATAAAGAGAGAAGGGCCGTCATAAATCACAACAAATCGAGAATCGAGTAATAAATAGTTCTTGGTCTCACAATAAAAGTTCTTGTGTTTATCTGTATACAACATAATATGTACATACATTTAGTTTTCTACTTTGTAAACCATTAAATATCTTTATTTTTATCATTACCATCATCATCATCACAGCACAATAATATAATATGAAGGTGATGCTGGATGTTAAATTCAAAATTGTCAAGCAGTATTTTGACATGTATATTGTCTCCTATATAATATAGAACATAAACATGACGATGTGACAGGGCAGGGCAGTCATCGTCGTCGTCAGACATCAGAAAGACAAGAGACAATATAAGATAGAAAGGGAGTGAGAGAGATTTTTAGGTTGAGGCTCGCTCATTATTATCAATTATCATCATCCTCATTGCATACATACATATACACAGACATAGGTCGTGGACTTTCGGTCATGCATATGGAAAATGGGTATAATAAACAAATATCATGTAGCCCTACATATAATATATGTATGTATGTATTGCACACACGAAGTAGATGCAATGATATGCAATATGCAATGGACAGAGCTTGCATTATATGCTGTGTAAATGCATATGTACATACATCTACTTGTACCAACTTTTTGAAACTCTGTCTGCCATCAGCAATCATCATATTTTTGTGGGATCATAATGATGTTAAAATGATTACAACGAGAGCAGTGTAAAAAAAAGAAATGAAAGTATATAGCAAAATAAATAAATGTTACCTTATTATGCCTGTCTCAGGCGTAAATGATAAAGAATATGATGTATGTATACAGAGTGTAGATTGTAGATATTTAAGTATACGTTAATATCTTTGAAGAACATAGCGTATGATATACTAAATACTATACATGCATACGTAGGGAGACATCAGACAGACAGATAATTTGAAAAAGCTACAAACAGAAAGGAAAAAATTAAATTACAGAATATAAAGATGAGGAAAAAACCATCGTCCGTCGTCAGCACAGTCTGCAATGACAATTAACAGCAAGAAATAATATAAAATTACATTATTAAAATATAATTATGGTAGTTTTCACACACTAGTTTAAATTAGCAACTATTGACTAAAAGTATATTATTATTTTATAATATAAATCGTTTGTTTATACTTATATGTGTACAATGAAGGTAGACATGTAAAATATATGTCTAGACCTCAACCCTTTTCAAAATGCAATTGCACTTTTCCCTGCACATCATTTGCAATCTTCATTTCATTTTACATATATTAAATTATATTATCTTTTGGTTGAATATTAGTTTCATTCAATCATAAGTTAATCCAATCCAATGCAATCATCTTTTGATATGAAACAACCTTTTTTAAAACAGAAGCGCTATACAACACAATGATAATGATAGCATTATTTATTACAAATATGATAATCGTAGATAGTATAAGTGTAGTATGCACTTTGTTTAACTGCATGATGTGTATTTTGTGTGGTTTATTTCTCAAGTGGTAGGCAGACAATGTCGAGAGATATAAGAGAGAATGAAAACATGAATAAAATAAAATAACTGTGTAATGGGTAAAATGTGTAAGCATATAAGTAAGCACTTACTGTGTATTTTGTGCATACATACTACACACATTGGTAGATATGTAATATGTTTAATATGTATGTATTTATACACGGGGGAGATGAGAACAATAAACATTGCCAATTTGTTTCGTTTCGTTTTGCACTCTCGTCATTTGCATAGTCAATGTGTGCGTGTGTCCCATTTTAGAATCCTGTCTTTTGTCCTCATGTGTACGTATTGTATGCATAAAATGATAATCATAATATGCAATTTTCTCTCCATTAATTCACAATAAATTAGCAAGGAATCCATGACATTGGCATGATTTTCTCTGTTCACTTACATACATATATGTATGTATATATTAGTGTTTGGAGTTTGGAGAGGCCCTCAACGCTGCTTTTCTTATCAAACATCAGCTGCTATTTTACGTCTTGCGATGGTTATGTACTTATCTGTCAGTAGCTCAGAAAATTAATTAGGAGATAAGAAAGTTCATTTATTCACATTTTACTGTGTAGATTAAGAATAGGGTTTTTAATTTTTCAATTTCAGGCTTTTGAACAACAAAAACTGTTAATTTTTTCATTGCATTATACATCATACTTAAATACTATATATTACAAAAGAATCATAGACATCTTTCAAGACAAATCTAGATAATATAGTGTGCACAACCGTGTAAATATTATCACATGAATCTTAAATGTAGAAATGTTTTCCCGAAATTTTAAAATGTTACAAGTTAATGCAAGAAAACAAAAAAGTTGAGTATTATGTTTTTGTGCTTGCACTGGAGTAGTCCTTAAGTTTTCTTTTTTGAATCTCCAAGTAAAAACAAAACCTTTGAAGCAGGGTGAATGTGTACTCTATGTAAATATGAGTCAACTCATAATAATAACAATCGTAATGATAATACAAAGGTTTTTGAGACATGAAACTGCGTAAACTTGATGAAAAAACAAGTAACAAGTATTACACACCGTCTTTCGTTTCATTCATATCTATATATGTAAATCTACATATCTTCTCCATAGAAGAATATTATGCTTTTCTTTGATGATGATGATGATAACTTAAGAGTCTAGAACGGAGTCTGCAGTCTACACATTTATACAAGCTTATGTATGTATTATCTATACACACAAATAACTATTATTCATGTATTATCTGAATGTAATTCATGTTCTATACATAAGTACACACATTGACAGTCTCTCTCAGACTGAATAAGTTGCAGACATGGAATAGACGGAGAGGCAAAAGTAGACAAACAGACTGCGTAAAATAGACAAGGTTATAATTTTGACGTGATTTGATATTCATCCTTTGCCAATTCTCTCACTCTTCTCTGTGCTATATATTATGCATAGTATCTAAATATGTACTGTGTAACAGTATTCATGTATGTATGTATGTATAGTGTATGTATGTATATTATAGTATGTATTAAGTTGCACTGGTTGCACAGAGGTAAGTATATGATGTGCATTATTGTTGCTCTGTTTGTGTTCCCAGCCTTACAGTGCCACTTATATTTATTATGTTTTTATAAGCATGTAATATATGCATTTAACATAATGTGTTTGTTTGATGTCTCGCTCTAGACTTTTTGTTCGTGCAGCCCATGTTATTGTATTATATGCTATAAGTATTTTTATCAAGGATATATTTTTTTGTGTTACACACGAAATGTTTGACTTGGCTTTAGGAGTCGTCGTCATAAAAAAAGAATTGGCTGACTGGCCATTTCTTTTTTTGTGCTTTTGCTTTGCTTTGTGAACTGACTTGTTGCTGCTCCTGCTGTCTACACATACATATATGTATATTATACAGATGCACACACAATACATTATTTTTCATCCATGTGCAGAAAAAAAACTGTTCCGTATTATATCTGCTATCAGCGTCAGTATGCATTATTTATGCAAAGTCAAAATCAAAGGGAAATAATCATGGCCGGAAGTCTGAGTAGCATTTTTTGAATGCTGAATGGAATTTGAATGTTTTTGCCTGTACATTGTACATGAATGCATTGTGCATAATACAGCTTTCATACCTTACTTACACAATACATCCTCACAATCACACAAAATAATATGGGTTGGTGTGTGTATAGTAGAAATAAACTGTCCATTTTTTTCATCATATTTTGTTTTTGGAGACTCGCTCAATTCCTCTCGATTGAATGGAAGAATCTGCATTTATTTATGGATCTCTGAATGGATTGCCGATTTTTTTACTTTTACTAGTTACACAAGTAGGAAGTTTCTCATCGCAATAACTTTAGCTCAATATTATACGAATGTATATATATATGTATGTATCCAAAGGTGTGTATCAATTTAGATTAGGAATCGTAGATGGATGAAATTTTCGCCCCCCCCTCGCTCCAGTGGATTCTTAGAATTTCCTTATACGTAATACGTACATACACACGTTTGTAGGTTTTTGTAGTGAGCAGAGAAAAGGGAGTAGAGTATAGAAGCTGGGCTGGAATGAACGAGAACTGGAACTATCAGCTTCCACGACAATTATCCTCGAAAAGCAAATCAGAAGGCAAGGAAGCGTGTGCGAGAAGAAATCTAATCAGAGGAGAAGAAACTGGTCACATGCATACATACAGTAATCCACCATTGCCGTATGGACACAGATACGGATACGGATACGGGGACAAGCCACCATATCAAATACCACGCTCAAGCTCAGTCATCATAACATGATGGTCTTGTAGCTTGCACATTGTACATATACATAATACATACATACATACGTACTTCCTCCTTCATCGCCTGCCTGACTTTCCAATTTCCGATTACCACGATACATACATATCAGTACACAGTCAATATGGTGGATTATTATCATTTATTCCATCACCCAGTGGTGCTGTGGTATGGATATTATATTAATATGATACATGATCTACGGATTTTCGCTGTACCAATGTTTGTTGTATGTATATACATACATACGTAGATCATGGATCATAGACAAGATGATGATGTAGCTACACAAGATATTTCTCAGAATCCGTCCCCGTACTTACATTCTGGCGGTGTTTGGATGGAGGATGGAGAGTGGAAAATAAATACATACATACACGCGTTTGCGTTTACTTTCATCCCCGGATTGGATTGCAAGTTGCAACCAGGTTCCGTCCAGTCCGCCGCCGTTACATTACATTACATGACTTGTATGTATTATGTATTATGCATGATGTTTTTCCTCTAGTCGTTTACTTTTTCTGTTCTTTGTGTACATTTTGAAAGAAAGCTAAAAGTAATTAATTATTCTATCGATCTCGTGGCTCATTATTGTAAGCATAATTTCACAATTTAATGTACAGTCCATGGAATAAGCGGGAGAAAAGAATATGAGGCAATGAATATTTAGCATAAAGAGCCCGCATTACTTAACCCCCTGTTAACATGAGCTGCCTCAATCATTCGTCATCGTTGTCCAAACTATGAGTATAATGTACAAATATTGTGCAACCATATGTAATGTAATAAACGTACGCGTTTATGCTTCTGTCTACCTGACTGAAGAAAAATGGCAAAAAAAAAGACATCGTTGTCTCCAAGGTTACACGCTGCTTCCTTCGCTTGCATTGGTTTAATTTTGCATTTTTAACTTTTCCCAGATTTCTTGAAATATATTCATTTGAAATATATTTCATTTTAATAATTCGCATAAAAAATAGTTGCACCACATCACACATAGCTGCACTCCTATCCTAATTAAAATGAGCTCCATGTTGTCTTCATCGGAACGAGAACAAAGGCTGAGAAACATTGGCAAAGGCCCATGATGGAAGATTCATCTCGAAATTTGTTGTACAAATACCGCTTTCACCAACGTATACAGATAACACATTACACACAACGCAGGTTACAGTCTACTTTTCAAAAATATTCACCATAATTATATTATCAAAAATTATGTAAATTTTTAAGTTTCTGTAACAGCAGTTCGTACAAATGATAGCAAACACAATACGACCCAGTGTTCACATCGTATGAAATGCATTAAATATATGAATATTCCAGGAAAGCTAATGCACGGATGAAAAGAGGCGACCACACTGCAGAATGCCACCATAACCAACTGCACAATGAGGAAAGTCATCGCCAACACCGGATGGACGTGAGCAGGAGAAATGGACAGATACGGGAGCAACTATGTAGCAGATAATAATATATACTCTCGATGCTGTCCAAACATCAACCTTCTCCAAAAACTATGTCAGAGTCAACCAAATATTTTCCCACAACCCAGCTACAACTATTGGCCTCTCAGTACGGGCGTCAGACGATTTGTACCACCGCCAATACCAACACAGGAGCAGTTGCTGCAACAGCAACAGTGGGTCAATTGCCTCCAGCTACAAGCACAGGCAGCAAGGCAACAGCAACGATTTGTTGCCGACGGTCAGTGTGGTGGTGGTTGCAGGACGGTCCGAGATTCTGGGAACAATCCGATAGAGACAGTTTCTCCATACGCTAAAAGAACAAAATCTACATCTCGCAATAATAATACTACCTTTTGTCGATCAGCACCTGGAAACCGAGATAGAAACACGCAAACTATGACACCTTTCGCCCCATCAACTGTTGCGGCCGCTCGTCCACGCAACGCCAACAAAATGATCATCAACACAATCAAACCGTCTCTGATTCCACGGCCAACTGACGGTGAATGGTTGCCAGCAAAAAGAGCTTCTCGTTCTAATACTTGCAAACTCCGACGTAACAGCACTACGCAGACCCAAACTCCAACGCAGACGGCTAAAAGGTCAGTCAACAAGGGGTCGAGTTATGCTCAAAATGTGGACAGTAACCAGAATCTTTTTCCTAGTGACAATTATGATAACAACGACTACTGTGAAGAATGCTATCCAGCTTCCACAAATACAAAAACAGTGAGGACGGCAGCCAAGGAAATAAATACAGAGGAAAGTTGTGAGGGGGGCAAAACCCTGAACTTTTCGTCCAGTGAAAGGGTTAAAGGAACAAGCCTACTGGACTTTTGTGGAGCAGATTTGTCAGGGGTGGGACAGGTTGCTGGAGCACAAAAACTATTATTACATGCACAAAAATTGATGTTAGACGCTGCAAACAAGCTGATGTGTGCCAATGAAGAGCGTTGCATTGATGCTGGAGAAAGTCAAAGTCAAAACCAAAATCAAATCCTGGACCAAAAACCACCAAATGATGGTAATTTTTGCGACAGTCAAACCCAAAAACCTCAAAATATTGGCTCCACAAACGGTCAAGAAAGAGTTGGTCAATATAACGGGTCACTGGTAAATGGAACATTGTGCATGTATACAGGACGAGGGAGTCGCAGTAATGTAAATCAGTGGAACTCCCTCCCAGAGAACGATGATATGATGCAAACTCGAGCCTTTGCTCGTGCAAACAGAAGAGGGAACAATGTAGACCAAATTAAAACTACAAGTACGAATGATGAAATTCAATGTAAAAGACAGTCGACTGCGACTTCACGATCAGCCCTGAAGCCCCTTAAAGCTAGTAAAAGTTTTGCCTCCTTTAAACGTACGACTGTTATTGCTGTTGATGCAAATCCAAATCAAAATGAAGGGAGCGTAACGCAAGCTGGAGGAGTGGGTACTCCGGCTTCCAAATGTAAAAACTTTGTAACAACTGGATGTGATGCTTTTGATCCGGGGAGTACTTGTATCCCCGACAACTTTCTCCAACCCTCTGGACAAAGTATCTCTCCAGGAGGTCTAAATAACTTTTTCCAATGTCCGGCTGTTGAAAGTAGCCTTAACAATAATTCCAACAATTTCTTCCCGTGTGGAAAAACTACGAGAAAGACTGATAATATGCTCAATAAAAATGCAGTTACAACCCCTGGGACAAATGCAAATCTGCAACAATTTCAATCGCAAGGCACTCAAGCTGAGACTTATAACATTAATAATTGTTTTGGCATGGCACAACCACAACAGCAGCAAACTGGACAATCACGATACATCCCATTTCAAGGAACTTTACCTAATCTGAATAGTGTTACTGTCCATCAACCATTGTGTGGTGAATGTGCATCCGAAGTCTGCAGTAGTAATAATAACATACCAATGGACAGGAGAAATCCCGGAAATTTCGCATTTCAAAATAATAATAATATGGGATTTCCTTACAAAGTCGGGTTTGGTATGCCCAATAATAATGGAAATGGAATCCCCTTCCAACAAAATAATATGGGAAACTTCGGTCACGATAATACGCTGCAAAACCTGGCTCAAAATGTTGTTACACCCTTTGGATTTATTGGGCAGCAATCGGCTCAATTTAGAGGTTTTATTCCAGGAATTAACACCAACAACGGCAGTACAGGTCAAATATCGCCTAATCGCCGACTGGTTCCTGTACTTATTGACCCAGCTTCTCCATGCATGGAAGTATTCAATCGGTGTCAAAAGGAATATTTATCCAAGCAAAATCTTAGAATAAATAATATCAATGATAATAACAAGAGCATCCCTGCGCTACAAAATAAAAACTATACATGATAAGTCCCAATGATCATCTTCATGTTCACTCTCATTGCCGCCTGCTCCTTATAGTTTATGTTCTTTGGATTCGTTTTATAAGTGTACGTTGTACGTAGTACGTATTCATTCTTAATGGGTTCTAGACTTTGGAAATTGATAACTAATAACAACACACATCTCTATGCTTTATTTTTAAAGACATACATAATGTGTATCATAAAGGTGAAGATAAAAGATTAACACAGTTGAATGCTGATGATGTCTTATTTTGTAAGTACCGTAGTTTCGGAAATAGCTCGATGACATACATACCAAATATTCCAATATATTTCAATAGTTTCGCATGCGAAACTATATCCGAATCTACGGTGTATATTATACCTAATACACAGTCATGATGCAGGAAGCAACAAGAAACGTCCTTGATTGCCTCTGATTTGAACAAAGTATCGATAGAGACAATGGGAGTGGAAAATAATGGATCTTTCCTTCCTTCTATCTGCGTCGCCTTCTTAATTTGTATTTCTAGATTTACCCAGATTTGCCACAGACTGGTAATCGTATATGCATAGTGTATTTATCGGGATGATAGTGTATCTGTATTTGACGGCAGGTTTACCGTAGTTTTTCATGGATGAATTGCCATTTTGTCATATTTCAATGAATTCACTGAAAAAAGACTAATATGAATTGGTTATGGATTAGACCTCGTCATTTTGCAGGCTATGTGGGAATTTAACATGCGACCCCGTCATATCTTTCCTTTTGGATCACTGCAATTGGGGAAAAAACAGCAAAATCCGGTGAAAGGCGTATTTTTAACATATACCTAGAAATCGGAGATGGGATTTTTCAGCAAGCCGTCCTTTTGTGGTATTTGGTCTTGGCCTGGGACCACTTCATTCCGGTACAAATAAAAGTTTTACCTGTCCCCCTTCACTCCTCACCCCAAACATGCTTTCTTGTGGGGTGAAAGCTAATGTAAATCCTCATTCTAACTTAGGGGCCCTTGAGCGACCTCTAAACATCAACCGATCGGGACCAAATTTTTTTCCCAATTGCAGTGATGCAAAAGGAACGATATGACGGGGTTGCATGTTGAATTCCCACATAGTCTGCAAAATGACGTGGTCTATTGTGGATACATAACTATGTTTACATACTTTTATGTAAGACGGATTATTATACAAACAGGAAAAAAAAATTATCGAAATTGTTTAGCTACCTGTGGTATGCTCTAATCCTATAAAGCCACCAAAAAAAGCACTGAAGTTGTCTATAATCATAATAGCTTTTAGAGGTTAAATAAGATTGCAGATAAAGACAATGAAATCATATCTGTACATAAAACAGTTATTATTTCATTACATCGTCAATCGTGCTAATGTGTGCTTCAAATTTCAAAGGGTAGCATAATATATGTACATACTATCATCTGTTGTGAAATAATTAATTAAGAGCGGAAGACGGCAAAAAACAATCTTTCTTCTTTCATAATTCATAATATTTGCTTATTCTTCGGACTATAAACATTTAACCCGAGTTTTAATGCGACAACATTTTGATAAGCTACCTACCGAGATTAAATGATACTCAATACTTATAGTAATATAATATGACAAATATTATTGCTGTCACGTTTATTTCGATGGAAAATATTGCTACACTGATGAAGTCATGTAGCACCGAATTTTTTTTTCGAAAGTTGATTGTTCTCTATTTACTTTTAGGTATTTTATTCTGATATTCTGAGCAAAATAGATCAAGAGTTGAATTCATGTATAAAATCTTCACATTATCTGATATTTGCCACTACGGATATTATATGTATGTGTGTATGTATCATATATCATATATCATGCATTGCATTAATACATACTTTTAAATTCAACTTTACATGTTAACATTTTACCGGTTCCAGTACCAGTTTACCAGTTCTGTAAAAAGAAAAGATTGAACTGACAATGGAAGTACACCAGTGGTAATACTGGGATTTCAATGGGATAAAATGATTTCTACTAATTCGATGGCGG
>JAQIVE010007467.1:0-10408 GCA_034698285.1 Sminthurinus bimaculatus
TCCTCTACCTCTATGCAAAATTTGAGCCAAAACAAACGGCAAAACATGCTTACATTGTTTGCGTCCCATGTCCTTTGGCGAGCCTTCATTTTCGCCGACAGTCTTTCAATTCCAATCAAGGTTTTGATCACACAGTTCTGTTTGTTCCTTTGTAGCGAACAAAAATATCTGCTCACGCTAAAATACAGCTGCAAAGTTGCTGTTGTACAACTTTATCGGGTCCATTTCCTCCCAAAATGAGCCTTCCTAGATACTAATATCAGTCTGTCTAGGATTTGTTTGGTCCACGAACACGAAGGCGAACACCGACTTTTACGCCAACTTTTAATCGTGATTCAAAATCTCATTCGAATAATTTAATTCTATTCACTGGAAAACTGTGACTCTTCATTCTTTACAGTTTACAATGTTTGCATGGCTGAATGGTCCATAACCCATATGTATGTAAGCTGGGCACGAGGATACAAACAAGATTAGAGAAACCGCAGCAAAAACTATGGCAAGTAAAGCTATATTTATAGTTTATACACAGGAATAGCACCGCTACGATTTACTACAAAAGTCCTTATTCAAAAGATTTACTGTGTTACAAAAGTTTGTCCCGTCATCTCTCCATACATACACATACACACTCACTGAACATCTACGCAATTTCCTGGATTCGAGAAACTCTGGAATTCGTAAAATAGCTTGCAAATCAAAGTTTATTCTTTGGCTATTCATTCAAAACAGCATGGATACTGCCGAATCGAAAAGTTTAAGTTGGAGCTTTGGGATGCCGATATAAGTCTCCCCCTTTGATGATTCCATTATTTACGGGTCAATTATTATTACCGGGAACTTTTCTGTATTTATGGATTGGAGGAACATCTGCAGTCAAGGATGAGTATAGAGTGTATAGTGTATAGTGTATAGAGAGTCTTACATAATAAATAATCGTATCTTTTAGTTTGCCTGTTGTAACTATAGTAGGTCAGACTATAGGTGTTAATTTTCAGGATAAATCAAATTGAATTTCTTTGAATCAGATTGGAATTAGTGTGTCATAATTTTCTAGACAAACATACGCACACACATGCAAAAGTAATCACAATAATGCCAAAATCCTAGTTTGGCATCCATTCATACATACATATCTGCAATGAATAATGGCAATCACACAAAACTGAAATTTGTCTAGCCTACCATGCCGGGTCGTATGTATAAAGTAACTGTTTTAATATGCTTGCTTTTATGCATGTATCGACAATCGACAGTTTACATACCTTCTGAAGTAAGTGTGAGCATGCAGTAAGGATCCCCGCGAACCAAGACTTCTTGCATAATGATGGCGAAGGAGTAAACGTCGCCCGTCTGAGTTCCCTGGTTTCGTAGCGATTCATCTCGCAGCAATTCCGGGGCTGTCCAAAGTAACTCTGTGTACAAATTAAATAGGTGAGCAAAATAATACAAAGGCTACGCATTTGAGCTTTGAATACACAAATTATCCCCAGTCAACTGAGCCAAGTCGAAAAAAAACTAAATTATATCCGTCTGTGCGTCGCGCCGTGCGTTATCAATCAAAGGAAAGTCGGTACAGAATATCCCAGTAATTCCTCCTTCCAATAAAAATATGTAGTACATAAATAAAGAGTTTGAATCGACTCAAATTTAATACGCACTTCAAAGGGCACCTGTATTATGTATTATGTACATGGTAGACATAAACATATAGAGGAATCACAAAAAGTCTAGACTGGATAAATGAAAACTTGTTTTTCTTCGTAAAAAAGGAAATTTTGTTTAAATTCAGGAGGTTACTTTCCCTAATATAACGACCATGTAATTTTCTTTGATAACCTTGTTTACATACGGTTGAAAGCTTTTAAGTTATTTAAAGTTCCCAGTAAGAAAAAAGTCAACATCGCAGCTTTAAATTCTAGAGAACCACTGTTGACTTAAGAATTATTGAATGTTATATGGTGAATGTACTTATGTACGTATGCATGCATACCTTTGGCTGCTTTTGGCGGGACAGTCAGTCCTTGTGAGTTGTACATTGCTGGAAGTCCATAATCCGTGATTTTGAGTACCCATCGAGCATCCACCACGCAGTTGTATGAATTTAGGAAACCATGAACTCGGACGAGACTCGAATGAAGGTAACGCATACCCTAAATTCAAAAAAAAACGAAAAGCTATTTACAACTGTGTGTTTTAAGCATTTAAGTATACATACATAATTTTTGTAACATGAATCCATATGCAGGTTATAAATGGGCCTCAAGTCGAACGTCAGGAAAATGGGGCATAAATCAAAAAGCATGATAAGACTGCTTAAACTGTGAAAAACTCTATAAAATCGATTTGTCAATGTAAATATGCAAGGTTGTAAGATTTTTCTAAAGCTCCCTTATCCAACCACAACATCAAGGATAAAAAATGAGTTTCAAACGGAAAACAAGAAAAATGAGCCTTGTACTAAAGTAGTTACATAAGTACCAAAGCTTGTGAGTACATATTACATTTTATCAGGAGTTATATATTATGAAATGTGCCAAAAACAATTTTTCTACTCGTCAAAAAATTGCAAGGACGATCAAAAGTAAAAATAGAAATAAAAAATAGAAAGGCATGTCATGTCATGTCCACTTGAGAGTATCCCTTGGGGACCCAAAGAGGTTACCCCTTACATACTAATGTATTAGGGCTAAGAGCAAGGAAGTATGTACATATATTGCAGATACTTATAGCCTCATACATACGGTTGTAAAATTTACAGTCATATCAGTAGATGAGTCCTTGCCTGAATACGAGATAATGCGTGCTGGATCTAAAGGCGGTCGGATGGGAAATTGAAACTGATAATGAAAGGGAAAGTACATCATACATATTAGGCCCTGCCTTGTCACGGGAAATGCAACGAGAAGAGCAGAGATGGATGTGCGAGCAGCGAGCATTCATCACGAATGGAAAGTGAAAATTGAAATAAGATTGAAAGAGAGCGAAAGTCAAGTGTAGATACGTATGAGGTACACGAACGACATACATACATGTATAAACTAGAAAATTTTACTCTTTCTCTCTCTCTTCTGCAAAATATTGGAATACGGAAGGAGCACCAAGCCCGCCAGACAGATAGACAGACAGACAGGTCCTAGAAGACTTATGCTACTTGTATGTTGAAGAGACAGCCCGATGCCTTGAAGCATGTCTTATCTATCATCTCTCATTACATTATACACACATTTAAAGTATACATTGGCGTCACAGACTGTAATATCGAAACCAAGTTAGAGTTGGTGCAAGTGTGCCTTGAAATCGAAATTCTCATGGAGTTCTTCCCGTGATAGCTTTCACCTTCTTCCATCAAAATATGAGGCATCAACACATTAGGAGCTTGATGATATTTCGTCCCATTTCTATCTGTCTTTTAGATACGTATTTTCAGCAATTCATATCTTGCTCAGTTGCCTCATGGGAACAGTCCTATCATAACAATTTTCAACCTGAGTGATTGTTCATCAAATTTACAATCTTTTACCACTTCACGTCTAAAATTTACACCTAACACCTAATGCACATACTATTTATTATTCGGAATATACAGAGATAAGAATATGAGAATTTTTTTACAATAGAAATTCAAAAATTGCTGTTGTAAGTGTTATCAGAATTTAAAAAAATCTATGTTATAGCCTATGGATAAAATTGCAATCTTAAGAATGTGCTATTGAGAACTAGGAAAAAATTGGAAATGTGGCTTGAACCCTTCACCATTAATGAGCAAGTTTTCAAAAGGAAGAAGTGTCACTTGATAAAACAGTAAATTTTTCCGAATTGCACAACAATTTTACTTATTTTGCCCCAAATCGAGAGGTCCATTGAGAAGCGGTTCAAGTTGGATAATAAACCTCACTCCTCGTCTAACACATGCACTGTCAAGCTTTAATTTTGTGGTGAACTTGTCTGTTTATCTATTTATTTGTACATCTTAACTTTGCTCGGATTGAAACATGAAATTAATTGGAATAATTGTATTCATTTATGCTAATCAACCAAAAATAAGCCGCAGAGTAGTCTGCTTCTTTAATTACGATTGCGACTTGAAGATAAACATGCATGTATGTATCTATGTATGTATGTGTGTAGAATGTAGAATACTGTAACTGTATAATAAATACATTAAAAACCTAGACACTTTACATGCCTCTATATCCAGAATGTCCACGTATTCATGTATGGTAGGTACATACTAACTGTATTTTACACACCGTATATGTGAGAGGAAGGCAAGTATATACATATGTATCTACAGTAAGAAATGTAGAATGAAAAGGACCAACTTTAATTCCGATTTAACATCCGCACAGTCTCCAGATAGTTCTCACGGACTAAAATGTTGAGTCTCCTTCTCCATTCTATCCATGCAATGTATTCTACCAATGTATCTAATCTACAACTATTGCTACCACTGTTTCTCTGTTCTTCTTCTTCCGCTCGTTTGTCTATTGTCCGTCTGCCTTACGTATGTACGATGTATGTACGTACGGTCGTATCTCGAAGGAAGCCAACGAACCAACTTGACTTGACAAAGACGAAAGCGCGGAGACAGAGACCGAGTTGGAGAAAACTTTAATTCCACGGTGGCTGCAAATGAATATTCATTTGGTATAATAAAGTTGATGGTACGCTAATTCAATAACGAGAACCGGGTCTCTATCTCTATTCCTCCGCCTCCTCCGTCTTCTCAACTTGTTCCTGCTCACTATCGAAATGGAGCGGTATCACAAAGCTTGAGCGTGCAAGTATCCTACGTATGTACATTGTACATTGTACGATGTACAAGTTGCGAGCATTACAGAATAGTTACTTCATATACACGTATAAATAGAACGCATGGATGTATGAGCTGATCTTTTTAGAATTTCAAATAAAAGTTTCATTAATTCATTTGAGATATTCATGACTAACGCACACCTATATGTATGCATGTAGTACGTATACATTATACATGCATAAAAATAACCAGGCTAATTGTAAGATGAAAGAATAGAGCCAGAGTAAGTATTTTTTGTACCGGAAAGATGTAAACCTTGTGTGCAAAAAAATATTTTAGGGAACGTTTCAGCTGAATTAATAATAAGGGCAAATTATGAAGGAAAATTAGAAATTTGAATGTAAATCAATTGTATAACGGCGAGACGTTTTTTGATGGAAAAAATGACTTGTTTTTAATTATTGCACTCGATGTATGTACAATGTACAACTACATAAAAGTATTCTACATGCATGATAATCATCAATGAAATTGGGTATTGAGGACGGGACGAGTGATAATGCTACAGATAAATAAGTCACCCTTCATAAATCCGTGGAGTAAATGGGGGTAAGAAAGTTATGTGACTTTTAGCAGGAAATAGTGGGCTGATAAAGTAAGATCAAGTTGATACTTTTATCGTGAGGAGTCAACAGTAATAAATAGAGTCAAAAGTTTGTTCCTGGAGCCTTTGTTTCATTTGATTTGGACTGGGACGTGCACTTAACTACAGATGTATAACTACTACTACTACTACTACACACACACACAGTAACTTACCCGGACTAGATCCGTCAAGAGAGAAAGTTTGAAGGCCCAATCAAGTTTGATATCACTTTGTTTGATGATGTCGTGCAAGGAGCCTCGCGAGCAAAACTCCCAAACGAGACAAGGTTGTGGCTCAGTCATGGCTCCTGTACAAAAAACAAATATCAATCCAAATCTAGATCAATAACACATTTATAATTCTTGGGTCTATATATAATGCCTGATTGAAATGTCACAGCGCAAGAAGGTCAAGGCCTGTCTTGGCTTGGTATTACCTAAATATTACATACATACATACTTATGTACTATAGGTTTATCAAACATATCGTTTTATCGTACATAACTATTTCGTAAATGCTTATTAAAAGTGTAGAACGTTTACCTAGCATGGCAGCTAGATTTTCGTGGCGCATGGAATGCAACTGTAAAACGAAAGAAAATATTTTAGTTACATTTTATTTTGAGTGTACATATGTACATAAATCGTCTGGAAAAAGAACTTTGAACACCTGACTTTGTTTACGTATGTATCTTATAATTACATGCTAAATAAGATAACAGGAAACCTTTCTTTGGCTAAATATGTATTTTTGTAAAACTGGTAACAATTAAAATAATGCATGATAGCTTGTAAACGCGAGAGAAAGTCTTACCGTTTCAAGTACTGTCATAGCTTTCATCCGTACTTCAAATGAATCGGATGATACCTGAAGTTTCTTCACATGAACCAGGTCCCCCTGTTTTCAAATATAGGTGAGTCATGAACAAAGGGAAACGGAAACAACAATGTCAATGGTACATAATAAGTACGGGGAAAAGTGGAAACACTAAACACTACAAACTGAATTCCTTCCTTCTGCTTTCGCCGCATAAAAAGATGGTAAAAGCAAGGCTGAAAGAGGCAATTTATTTTATGTCCTCTAGTACACATACAGCCTACAATATGATTGTGAATGACTGTTGTGTACATTGTACACACATGTTATATTACGCTGAAGAAGGAAGCAGGTGAAAGGTTAAGGCTTTATACCATCCGAGCTCAATGGTAGAGGATTGAGAAAGGTGGAGATCATGTATAAAACATAAGCATAACGGGCAGCCTGTGTCCACCGTACTGTGCACAGTGTGCACAGTACGGTGTTTCACAAACTCTTTTCCTGAGCAAATGACCCCTATTAAAATTGTTTCCAACTGATGCCTCCAGCAATTTAAGTTTTGTCTCTCTCTCTCTCTCTACTCTCTTCTCTCTTCCCCTTCTTTGCATCACAAAATTACTTTTGACGGGATTCGTGGAAACTCTGCTGGATAAATATAAGAGGCAAACTGTAATCCTGCACATGATATAACATTATAACTGTTACAACATTTCTTTTCCTTTCTTTGCTGTGTATGTGATCATAAGTGGGGCCATCTTATCCTTCGTGCAACTTGTCTCCAGAGTTCAACAACGTTTCATCTTTTCCCCCTTATTTTTTACTCGAGACTTGTTGTTCACTACAAGGTGCTTGAGCCTTGCTTCCAGATGTACGTACGTGTAATCCGCCGGATTTGCCCAATAAAGTGTACCGTACAATACCAAGATACAATACACATACAAGTACGTACTACGTACACATTCATCTCAACAACTAAAGACTTGACTTGTGTTTTATCTCTTAACACACGCCGATTTCCCACTTTACAAAGTTTCATTACACAATGGTATGAACGTAAAACTATATACATGGAAAACAAGTTAAGTATCGCCCAGATTGCTTTTCCTCAAAACTTGCACTAACTACATAATATTGCTACAAATAATTACTAAACGTTCTTCTAAACTTCTATTGTAGAATAATAACAAAATTCGAAGAGAAGTGTCCTCGACGTTTTGAATTTATCATGTTGTATATAATTTGTCATAAGTCGTAAAAATCAGGCATTGAAACCAATAAAATAATATTTTCGTTTTACCAAAATAAGGTAAAAGAGCAAAATACCCGTGAATTGCACACACTTAATACATTATTAATGGAAGGAAAAAGTTTCTGTGAAGTCGGAAGTTAGGATAAACTATATCATAAGCAATGACATAATATATAGAGAGAGTAGGAAAAGTACAAACGAGAAATGGTTGATAATTATTATTGTTATTTATTTTTCTGGTACAGTTCCACTTTTCCCCATTTCATGTTGGAAACCCACTGTGCTCAAACACACATCACCTACCTTGTAGCGACCTTGATTTTCCGTGAGAATGATAGGCTCAGCCTTCATGTTGGCTGAGCTTGGATTTTTCCGCAGTGTCCCAATTGAGCCTTTGAGAAGATCTGGTTTCATCTCGTCGTGTCCACGGTGACCTCCGTTCCCAAATGGAGACCGCGAATGCTGTAATAAGACAGAAACAGACATCCCGAGATGACATTTCATTCCTCTGCACATTAATGGGGCACAGTACAATACTAAGGCTCACAATATCCTTATTGTGTCTATATCCTTCGCATAACCGGTGAGTTGCGGAAAATTCTAGTGCCACATATTATGTAACCGTAGTTTACAAACGCCGGATTAAAAAAGTGTTTGCTTTCTTTTATTTCTTTAAGCTTTCTCTTTTTATTATATTTATACGAGTTTCCTTGTTCTTACTCCCTTTCTTCTAATTTTCTTTTTAATTGTCCTCAAAGGTATTTTACTGCTTGGGAAATGGCCATTTCTGTTCAAAAACTACACTACACTCTACTAAATAAAATGGGTACAGAAGAAAAACAAAGAATTGTATTGTTGATCGTAATTTATCGTTCACTGAATTTTCTACGTTCATTCGGGATTAAGAAGAAAGGGAAGAAAAGGGTAGTAAGAAAAACTTTTGTCCGTTGTCATCAAGTAAAATGACACACACATAAATGTTTTTTATAAATACATATTGTACTTATACTTACTTTAGATACATACACATATAAGAGTTGTACATATGTACATGCATGAAAAAAACCGGAGAATAAAAGAGAAATATAAAAGATGAGAATCGGAATCAAAGTTGAAAGAAAAGTCTAACCTTTTTATTATTAGTGTTGGCGGTTTCATTGGCTGTGTGTCCAGAGCCCGCCATGATGACATCATTAGAAGTTAAGATGATTTTGTATGGCCCCAGCGTACGATTTCGTCTCGAGTACTTTCTCCGACTCGCTGACCCACCACCATACAGCGAACTTTGAACACGGCTCCTGTTTTCAATTCAAAAGATCATTCCCCACTCCAACTTGAAATTAAGGATATACGTATGTATGTATATGCATATGTACTGGTATATAACAGTAGATGGAGAATAGAAGAAAAGGCTACGACAAAACGAAGGACATGAAAACCAAGGAAACTATATCATATATGAAACTGTGTAATGTGAAAGTATCACACTTTAGTGAAAGTGAATCAAAAGAGAAAAGACACGACCGGGGACCGAGACTGAGAGACTTTTAACATTATCCTTTGGTTATTATTATTATTATTATTGTCACTCGAGTCTCATGCCTCCTATTCAATTTGGACCTTTTCTCTCTCTCTCCTTAATAATAATTGTGATAGTAATAATGGTGACGGTCATATATACGTAGTCGTGCTGATGTCGGTAACATTTGAGATAATAATAGCAATAATAATTGAATGTGCTCTCTTAGTTTTAGTTGAACAGTAGTTCTTACCTTGCGTACAATGTGATTCCCACTATTAAGCTCACAATTATCGTCCCCACAAGGAAGGCGATGAGAATTTGAAGCCATGTGAAAATGTAGGCATTGTTTACGTCTGCACATAAAAAAATGAATGAATCATAAGAAAAGGCATCAAAAGAAAGTTTTTGGCTTAGATTTCATGGGAAAAACTTTTTTATGACTTGAAAAACTAAAGATTTGAAACAAAATTATTACATAGTAAAAATTAAACTTTTAAATTTTATTTAAAATATTGAAGAATAAAAACACCAATTAAATATACCTGTTGGTACGGTTTCCGCGGTGGGATGAGGCCTTACATCACTGCTGTACTTGTCTCCGTTCCCCAGATTTATGATGGGATGCCATCTGGAAACAAAAGAAAATCCGTCAAGTCAGTTGAAAAACCGAATTTTAACAAGTTTTCTATCTGCATAAAAACCACTAGTTTTTGCATCCTGACTTGTGACGCTCGCTTGTACTGGAATAATTTATGAATATAATGCATTTTAATAAGTCTCAGGATGTCCGATTGAGGTACTCGGTCGTTCATTATCTTCCCTTAATTGCATACGGACTTCTCTATGTATAGACAATGTACAATGATAGCCTTGTTGATTCTAACTGTGGATCACGCATTTTGCGCACCACACGATAGTGTAAGATTACGAGATTTTAAACAGGAACTCTGTGGCTATATAAAACCAAGTATGTACAGTGCACAGTGTACAGCTTTTGCAACTTCTACCTTAAACTATCACGGAGCCATGGAATTGGTTTTATGACTTCCGTACGACTATCACGAAATTTCTAATTTCCTCGTCTCTTTGTTGTACACCGAAATGATGTCATGTAGATATACGCATTACACTGTGCCAGCCCACCTGCGTCGAACCCGTTTTAATTAAACACTAATCATAAAGGACATTAAAACGGCAAGAGGAAGATGAATATAAACTCCACAATTTCATATTATCTTCATGCTCAATAATATTATACATTAGGACTAAAATACATATCTCTATGATTAGATATTTCGATTGGATTGATACGAAATTTGGATTTTGGGTTGCACACAGATTTTGGGTTGAATTGAAATCAATTCAATTTGTAATCATGTCACAAACAATCCCGAGTCATATTACGTATTTTGATG